>OLKM01002574.1:10000-20000 GCA_900291075.1 Melanogrammus aeglefinus
GAGAGACGGGCCGAGGGGGAAGGATGAGGAGGAGAGGAGAGGAGAGGAGAGGAGAGGAGAGGGGAGGAGGAGCGGGGGGAGGGGGGGGGGGGGGGGGGGGGGGGGGGGGGGGGGGGGGGGGGGGGGGGGGGGGGGGGGGGGGGGGGGGGGGGGGGGGGGGGGGGGGGGGGGGGGGGGGGGGGGAGGGGGGGAGAGAGAAGGGAGATTGGGGGGGGGAGAAGAGGTGGAGAGGAGCTAGGAGGAGCTGGGGACAAGACAGGAGCTGGGAGAAAGCTAATGGAGAAGAGAGGAGAGGACGGCAGGAGGAGGATGAGGAGGAGAGGAGAGGAGAGAAAGAGAGAGGAGAGGAGAGGAGAGGAGAGGAGAGGAGAGGAGAGGAGAGGAGAGGAGAGGAGAGAGGAGAGGAGAGGAGAAGGAGAGGAGAGGAGAGGAGAGGAAAGGAGAGGAGAGGAGAGGAGAGGATTCTTTATTTGTCTTTTACTTTTTTTGTATTTGTTTATAATGCACTTATGAAGCACTTTGTATCATACATTGTAAAAGGTAAATAAAGTGTATTATTATTCATGTTCATATTCATATCAATAACATAATGGGGATGTCTTCATCGCTCCGTCCCCTCCAGAGAGCCTGTATAGACTTTGCCATCAACGCCAGGCCCCTGACGCGACACATGCCCAAGAACAAGCTGAGCTTCCAGTTCCGCATGTGGACGTTTGTGGTGTCGCCGCCCTTTGAGTACAGCATCATGGCTCTGATCGCACTCAACACTATTGTCCTCATGATGAAGGTACGTCCACACCATCACCCTCACGCTCACAAAGAGGGGAGCGATAAGTTAGGTGGTTAGGGGTTCTTTATAAAGCCTTGATAGTCAACTCAGCCTGTACCTGCGTAGGATCCTTGAGAGAAAGAAGCCCGACACCTTGCTTGCTAAACATGGTTTAGGTTAGATTTAGATTAATTTGTGGATATAGATCACAATATATTAAATTTGCTGTGTGTGTGTGTGTGTGTGGTGTTGTGTGTGTGTGTGTGTGTGTGTGTGTGTGTGTGTGTGTGTGTGTGTGTGTGTGTGTGTGTGTGTGTGTGTGTGTGTGTGTGTGTGTGTGTGTGTGTGTGTGTGTGTGTGTGCGTTGGTGCGTATGTCCGCTTGTCTGCTTATGCATACGTGCCCTTTATTCGCGTGTGTTTGTGTGCGTGCGTGTGTGTGTGTCTTTGTCAATGTGTTTAGTTTGACGGGGCGTCTCAGACATATGACGACGTCCTGAAGAATCTCAACATCGTCTTCACCACCTTCTTCTTCCTGGAATCAATCTTGAAGTTCATAGCATTCGGTCCTTTGGTGAGAATCACACACACACTAACACACACACACACAAACATTGACACACACACACACACACACTCACACACAAACAAACAGACACACTCAGAAAACACACACATAAACACACATACACACACACATGCACACACATGCTCAGACATACCTACACCCCCTCAACACACACACACCCACACAAATGCAAACACACACACACACACACACACACACACACACACACACACACACACACACACACACACACACACACACACACACCACCAAACACACACACACACACACACACACACACACACACACACACACACACACACACACACACACACACACACACACACACACCAAACACTCCACACCACCTCTTATCTGGGTTACCCTACACTATATGCTTTTGCATTTCTACCTATTATTAATTTATACCAAGGGTTATTTTGGTTGACAGATCTAGAACATTTTCTTCAGCTCCCTAAGCTGAAAGAGCCTCTCTTACAGCAGCGATATTAGCTTAGCCCAGTTTCCTGCCTCTTTGCACGGTAACAACACTACCATTGGCCTATGGAGCCACATGGTGGGCAGGTGCTCTGGTTTTTCAGGAATGCAATTGGCTGGCTCCCCAATGCACCCCTGTGTTACCATTGGTCTGAATCACTGCTTGTCTCTCCCCTTTTTCCAATAGAATTTCTTCAAAGACGCCTGGAACATTTTTGACTTTGTCTCGGTTCTCGGGGCCATCACAGACATTTTAGTGACAGAACTTGGGGTAAGTGTTTGGAAAGGAGAGAAGTGAAAAAAATGCACACGAAAAATAGGGTAAATATGCTCTTTAGTGGTCTTTAGTGGTGTTAAGGAAGTAGTTTCAAACTGTGGAAAGTTTTCTCCCAAAAGTTGTGTGACCCGATTCTTTCCGATGCCTCAAACACGCTCTCTCTCACACACATACACACACCCACACACACACAGAGACACATAAATAGATACAGAACACAAACAAAACATACGTACACACACACACAAATGCCCTAATTGTAAATAGTAAGCACAAGATAGATGGATAGATATACAACAGTAAATGATACATATATGCCTAAATAAAGTAACAATCAGATCAACATGAATGCAGCCCCCATCTTGTTACAGCAGTGTGTGGATCCATCTGAGTGTTTCTATGTCTTGTCTGTGTGTTAACCTCTTCTTCCCTCTTCATGTGTGTTAAGGTATTCCAGTGTGTTGTCCAGTGCTTGTTGTGTGCATTATTTATGATGTTTTGCATAACCGTCAATGTTATCGTCTTAATTGGTACTGACCTAACATCCTTCATAACTAGGCAATGTAAACACCGTGAGTGATTAGTCAAGCAAGGCAGCCGCGATTTATTTCTGATCTGATTTTCACCCCGCTGGTCTTAACGGACGGTGAGTGCGCTGAAACGGCGTGTAGTGTGAAACGTTTGTCTGCTAAGGAATTCTTCGGTCTCCGAAATCAAATCAACTTCTCTCAAAGTACGCTGACCGCTTAAGTGGACCTCCTGTTCTGGACCCACCGCATCATGCGTCCACCAACAAGGGGATATTTGGAGCCACGTCCTCAGTGTTTAACGTGTTCATTCGGCCGCGTCTGTTGTGATGCTCCTGCGTGTTCATGCAAACTAAATTGATGATTAGAATTCGGAAGGGAAGAAGGGAAACATAATTTGGATGAAGAGGTTGTCTCTGTTGTGTAATGAATCAATGAAAAAATTCGGCCTCGCTGTTGGTAACTCTATCTCCCTATGGCCAGGTAACAGCTAATGCTAGCTGGGGTGGGGGGTGGGGGAGCTACACTACTGCAAATGTTCCGCTCCAGTTGATAATGGCTGTTGACTCTCTGATGTTGTGTTTGTTTTGTGTGTGTCAACACCATAATGATGTACTCTTCCTCTCCTATCTCTCTCTACATGCCTTCTTCACCTCTACTTTCTACTCTGTTGGCTCCCTCGCCCCCCCCGCCCCCCTTACCCACCTTACTTCTTGTGTGATAAACAAACAAAAAACGAATCCATCCAATCAAAATGCACTATGAAATCCTTCTTCATCGTGTCCTTCATCCGTGATGCTGTTTGGTGTTGGTGCTGTGGTGATGATGATGATGATGATGATGGTGATGATAATGATGATGATGATGGTGGTGGTGGTGGTGGTGGTGGTGGTGGTGGTGGTGGTGGTGACAACATCAACTGACCCCCCCCCCCCCTCCCCATCCCTTGTCAAAACAAACAAACCAAAAAAACTAAAAACAACCAATCTGACTAATCTTTACCCCTCCCCACACTGTGCCGCAAAATAAATCATACATCCTTCTACATCTCCGCACAATGTAGAATCTGGTTGGTTTGTAATTTATACCTCAAAGCTTTCTGCTGCATCGTCATTGGTCAATGCATAAACCCCTCCCCCCTTCCCCTCCCCCTCTTCCACGCCCTGCCCAGCCCTGTCCTTCAGTGCCCCCCCCCCCTCCCATTGCTTTGCATGTGCTGCAAGGGGAGGGGTCACGGAGCCTTCTCCGTCGTCCCCCACTCAAACACACCTCTTCAAATATTCACAACACTGCCCACACGATAGCAGCAAGAGACCCAACGATGCTTTGGACCACAAACTACTCTGGTGTGGCTTGTAGGATGTACAATATTCTATAGTCTTCTCATTTTGTCTTCACGTTTAGTCCTCACATTTAGTCCTCACATTAAGTCTTGACAGTTAATCCTCACTTTTAATCCTCACATTTAGTCTTCACATTTAATCCTCACAATTAAACATCACATTTAGTCTCACATTTAGTCTTCACATTTAGTCTTCACAGTTAGTCCTCACATTTAGTCTTCACATTTAGACTTCACAATTAGTCCTCACTTTAAAACCTCCCATTTAGTCCTCAGAATTAATCCTCACATCTAGTCCTCAATTCTAAGCTCAACTTCTTCTTTACTCCACCATTGTGCCATACGCAGAATTTGATCCAAAGAGACCCTATTTTTTGTCCGTCCAGATCTAGATGGACAATGCCGTGTGACGCTTCACAAGCGGATGGATATTGAAATGGCTTACAATGATGCCATCCAACAGGGGACCCTTGGTGCAATGCTCTCGCAGTGTGTGACCACATGGGATCAGAAGTGATTCTCTGGGAATCTGCTTCTACATACATTGCCAAACACACTAACACACACACACACACACACACACACACATCTTTACCACTTCCCACATCACACAGCACATCACACACAGCACACACACACACACACACACACACACACACACACACACACACACACACACACACACACACACACACACACACATCTTTACCACTTCCCCTATCATCGCCGTAGATACAGGAGGTGCATGTGACAGCAGCAGGTGACCTGTGTGTTGGACATGCGCGTGGGGCCCGGGGGGTGTGTGTGATGTGCGTGGCCCCCCCCCCCCGGGTCTGCATGGACGCTGTGCAGACATGTGTTGGTGTTCTCAGCCGTGGCCCTGCCTGCCCGGCTGTCTGCTACTGTCCATCCGCTGCCCAGTCCTCGCTCTCGATCCTTCATCTCCTCGTTCATCTCCTATTCCTCCTCTCCCCCCCCCCTTTCTCATCCTGTTCCTCATCATCCGCCTCTTCCTCCTCCTCTTCATCACTCCTCCTCCTCCTCTTCCTCCTCCTCACTCCTCTTCATAGCTCCTGTGCTCCACTTGTCAACCACAGAGCCGCAGCAGAGATCAGAGAAGGAGTCCAGCTATTGGCCCTGGAGATAGAGAGACATAACTAGAGAGAGAGAGAGAGAGAGAAGGAGAGACAGGGAGATAGAGAGAAACATGCACAAAGAGAGATGCATAGAGGTATAGAACAGAGGTTGGAATCAATTCACCAGCCTAGGAGTGCGTTTTTGTGTGTGTGTGTGTGTGTGTGTGTGTGTGTGTGTGTGTGTGTGTGTGTGTGTGTGTGTGTGTGTGTGTGTGTGTGCGTGTGTGTGTGTGTGTGTGCGTGTGTGTGCGTGTGTGCGTCCGTGCGTGTGTGCGTCCGTGCGTGCGTGTGTGTGTGTGTGCCTGGGTGCATGTGTGTGTGTGTGTGTGATCGTGAGCGTGGATGTATGTCAGCAGGGTGTCCAGGGGCCTGTGGTTGACAGGTTTGGTGCAGTGTACTCCATTACCTCTCTCGGCTGCCCCCCCATTCCCCTTCCCCCACACCCCTTCCCTATCCCAGATATCAGTGCATTTGGTTCCCTTAAAATAAAAGAAAATGGTTTACCAGATTGGATGATGACCTGTAGATGATTTAAAATGTTGCTTTGTCTCGTTTTACTTTCTCTCTTCCTACTGTCTTCTCATCTCTCCCTCTCTCTCTCTCTCTCTCTCTCTCCTCTCTCTCTCTCTCTCTCTCTCTCTCTCTCTCTCTCTCTCTCTCTCTCTCTCTCTCTCTCTCTCTCTCTCTCTCTCTCTCTCTCTCTCTCTCTCTCTCTCTCTCTTCTCTCTCGTCTTCTCTCTCTCTCTCCCTCTCTTCTCTCTCTCTCTCTCTCTCTCTCTCTCTCTCTCTCTCTCTCTCTCTCTCTCTTTCTCTCCCTCTATATATCTCCCTCCCTCTCCCCCCTGCATTTACTTTGTGACTGTCTTTTTTGTTTCTCTGTGTCCAATTAACAATGCGTTAAGAATTTCGTATTCTTTGTTAATTTGGGTTGTCCCAGCCCCAGCCTCTCTCTCTCTCTCTCTCTCTCTCTCTCTCTCTCTCTCTCTCTCTCTCTCTCTCTCTCTCTCTCTCTCTCTCTCTCTCTCTCTCTCTCTCTCTCTCTCTCTCTCTCTCTCTCTCTCTCTCTCTCTCTCTCTCTCTCTCTCTCTTTCTGTGTCTGTCTATCTCTCTCCCTCTTTTTCTCTCTCTCTCTGCCTGTCTCTTTAGCTCTGTGTTTCTCTCTATTTCTCACTACCTTGTGATTTTGGTTTTCGTTAGAGTGTGGGTATTATGTTTAGGTAAGGGTGGGTTTGTGTGTGTGTGTGTGTGTGTGTGTGTGTGTGTGTGTGTGTGTGTGTGTGTGTGTGTGTGTGTGTGTGTGTGTGTGTGTGTGTGTGTGTGTGTGTGTGTGTGTGTGTGTGTGTGTGTGTGTGTTATGTTGAGGTTAGGGACGGTTGGTGTGTTGTGTTAGGGAGTGTGGTTTTCTGTATTTGTTTGTTGTGTTGAGGTTAGAAAGTGTGTGACCTTCGTGTGTTGAATTGAGGTTAGAGAGGGTGTGTGTTAGTGTGTTGGGTTCTCTTGAGGTTATGAAGTGTGTGTGTGTTGTTTGGAGGTTATGGAGTGAGTGTGTGTGTGTGTGTGTGTGTGTGTGTGTGTGTGTGTGTGTGTGTGTGTGTGTGTGTGTGTGTGTGTGTTGTGTGTGGTGTTGTGTGTGTGTGTGTGTGTGTGTTGTGTTGAGGTTAGGGAGTGTGGTGTGTGTGTGTGTTATGTTGAGGTTAGGGTGTGTGTTGTGTTGAGGTTAGTGTGTGTTGTGTTGAGGTTAGGGTGTGTGTGTGTGTGTGTGTGTGTGTGTGTGTGTGTGTGTGTGTGTGTGTGTGTGTGTGTGTGTGTGTGTGTGTGTGTGTGTGTGTGTGTGTGTGTGTGTTGTGTTGAGGTTAGGGAGTGTGTGTGTGTGTGTGTGTTATGTTGAGGTTAGGGTGTGTGTTGTGTTGAGGTTAGTGTGTGTTGTGTTGAGGTTAGGGTGTGTGTGTGTGTGTGTATGTGTGTGTGTGTGTGTGTGTGTGTGTGTGTGTGTGTGTGTGTGTGTGTGTGTGTTGTGTTGAGGTTAGGGAGTGTGTGTGTGTGTGTGTGTGTGTGTGTGTGTGTGTGTGTGTGTGTGTTATGTTGAGGTTAGGGTGTGTGTTGTGTTGAGGTTAGTGTGTGTTGTGTTGAGGTTAGGGTGTGTGTGTGTGTTTGTGTGTGTGTGTGTGTGTGTGTGTGTGTGTGTGTGTGTGTGTGTGTGTGTGTGTGTGTGTGTGTGTGTGTGTGTGTGTGAGAGTGTGTGTGTGTGTGTGTGTTGTGATTAGGTCAGGCAGCGCGTGGACTGTGCGCTCTGTACGGTGGGTGATTTGTGCCTGTGGGTTGTGTTCCAGAACAACTTCATCAACCTGAGCTTCCTGAGGTTGTTCCGAGCAGCACGTCTCATCAAGCTTCTCAGACAGGGGGAGACCATACGGATCCTTCTGTGGACCTTCGTCCAGTCCTTCAAGGTACTGACGGGTCCGGACCCCTGGCCGGTCACGGTGGACCCCCCACAGCCTCAGCATTCAAACACGACTCCTCGCCTCAACGAGTGTTGAGCTGTCTGTTCTTGCCGTCGCTTGGAAGCCCACAGCACACGGCTGTGTTGGGGACAGACGCGGGTTAATGCTGTTGAATGTTCTGTTCTGAAATAGACTGCAGTCCTATTTGAAGCGAGCGGAACACAAAGACAGCCCACGCTCCACTCGGGCTCCTGTGTGCTCGGCTCTGTTAAAACAATACGATTCCACTTCTTGTTTGTGTGCCTACTACAAGTAGGGAGAGCGATATTTGCTCTTGGGCTTAAAAGTGACGTCCTTCTAATACAGACATGACATGAGTCATCGTTTCGCCTGGTGTTCGGTTGAAGGCGAGTGGAGTCTGTTATGTGGGCCTGCTTATGCAACAGCTCCTAAGCCTTCTAAAGGACTCGGAAAAACTCGCCGAACCCGGAGGGAAGGAACTGTGAGGAGGAAAACAGAGAGGGATCCCTCCTTCCAAGGATGGTTAGAAACCTTGAGAAGGACCACCTTCCCTCTACACAGTTCTTCTAGGGATGGTTAGAAACCTTTAGAGGGAATAGTCTTCCAGGGACTTTGTGGACTATTGACATTAACGGTAGCAACAAACAAAGCAGTATGTTCCTATATTGTCAGGGCAAACAACAATCAATATCTCAAAAAGAATATCCGTAAATATGTTGTAAAATATATACAAGTAATTGGAGCAAGTGTTTGATGCTCTGTCTTTCACA
Source organism: Melanogrammus aeglefinus (assembly GCA_900291075.1). NCBI lineage: Eukaryota > Metazoa > Chordata > Actinopteri > Gadiformes > Gadidae > Melanogrammus > Melanogrammus aeglefinus. The sequence continues at coordinate 18,349 of OLKM01002574.1, forward strand.
CATACGGTCTTGAAAGAAGTCCCGCACGTGTTAGCCCCTGGCTGACGTGAGGTCCTCATTGTGTGTCCTCAAGAGGACGGGAAGGCAAACACACTTTCACACACTGGTGTTGCCCCCCCCCAGGCGCTGCCCTACGTTTGTCTGCTGATCGCCATGCTCTTCTTCATATACGCCATCATCGGCATGCAGGTGAGTGCCGCCGCCGCCACAAGGTCTCGATTAGCATGACGATGAGGATGATGATGACGATGGTGATGGTGAAAAAGTCCTGTTTTCATCCACCAAACAAATCCTGATCTCTCTCTCTATTTGCATGTGTGATTGTGTGTGTGTGTGTGTGTGTGTGTGTGTGTGTGTGTGTGTGTGTGTGTGTGTGTGTGTGTGTGTGTGTGTGTGTGTGTGTGTGTGTGTGTGTGTGTGTGTGTGTGTGTGTGTGTGTGTGTGTGTGTGTGGTTCAGTTGTTTGGTAATCTCGCCCTGGACGAGGTGGGGGAGGGGGCCGTCAACGAGCACAACAACTTCAGGACCTTCATCATGGCTCTGATGCTGCTGTTCAGGTCAGACTCTCTTTCTCTCTCTGGGCCCTATCTTGCACCCCGCGCAATTTACTTTCTACACAGACGCATGAATCTTTGCTAGTTTGCACCCGGCGCAAAGCTGATTTCCCCCCCCCCCCCCCCCCCCCCCAGCAAACTTGCGCCACTACACTTGCGCCCTGAGTGGTGTGTTGGCAAAAAGTAGAGGCGTGTTCCGGCGCAAATGATACATGGTTCTATCTTACAGATCGATTTTGCAATTGCGCCACTGACCGAAAAAATCCTGGGTTAAGTGTCCTATTGGATTGCGCAGTTGGTGTTACTATTTTGAGGTGCCTAGGCTGGTCTGTAACATAATCTTACACACACGTAGGCTATACACAGCACAAACATGCAAACAATTAGCCTAATTTAAATATTATGATGTCAAAGATTGTTCATATGTGTGAAACTGCATCGTAATAGCATGTGGATTGTGGAAAGATTTTTTTTAAGGGCTGCATGAATGAAGACTGTAGTAGGCTATGTCATGGGATAAAATAATAATAACAACAATAATTAACTCGAGCAAAGTATATAGCCTTCCAAAACAAAATCTTGTTTTAGGGTTAATGATAACGTTGGTTAAATTATTTGGGAAAGAACAGTTGATACAGCGGTAATAAGTTGTACTTTTAAATCAATGCATCTGCAAACACCGTACAACCAACCCGGTCTCACGAAAATACGTGACACTGTCACGTTATTTTAATCTATTGTTCGTGATCAGGGACACGTATTTTCAAAATTTTCGTGTCAAAAAGCACAATTTTCAAACTGTCATGGCAACGTCCGCTCGGACACTGGACTTGCGAGGCATTGTCTGTGATAACTAACAATATGACAGCTTTTAGCCACCCGTTTCTACTTAAAATAGTCTGTGATAACTAACAATACGACAGCTTTTGGCCACCCGTTTCTACTTTCGCCTTTGATTCTGAGAAATGTTACAAATTCACGGATATATTAAATGCAGGTGCCGCTGCTCTGTAGGGCAAACCGCGAAGGAAACAAGGGTAGCTGCTTCATCTGTTCTTTTTAGAATGGTATGTCTTGATGTTTATTGTACCTAGCCATC
>OLKM01002574.1:25000-42500 GCA_900291075.1 Melanogrammus aeglefinus
TCTTTGTGGATGGGCTTTAGTTGTCCAGCAATGTGTTGGAATTTGCAACTTCTCCCAACCACTTCTTTGGTCTACCCTTTGTGAACCTGTTGTCTACACAAATTGGCTTTGAAAATATGTATTGACAAGACAACAAGTTAATGATAATCCCTGGCAGATATTCAGATTGGTTGAATATTGACACTTTTTGGTTAAATATTGATTAGTAGGTCTAAATCAACGCCCCATAGACAGACATTTCAGACGGATATGTAGAGAGTCCCAAAGTGAATACAAGGCAAATCAGGCACACTAGCTTGTGTTGCACTTATGCTAACAATTTGAGCAGCTAGCTCTGGACCCTAGCGACCCAGGGCGGCTAATCGATCAGTGCTGTTAGCGAGGTGGATCACTGTCATGGACCTGCATTGACCTTTGACCTGCATTCATGTGTCACTGAGCTGTCCCGCAGCCCTCTGCCCGTTCTATACGAGCGGGAAAGAAGGGATACAACTAGAGCCTGAATCAACCCTTCCACCCCTCGCATAGAACGTCCTAACAACAACTAACGAACTAAAACGTACCCCCGGCCTTGTCCAATTCCCCAAAAAACCCTCCCTACTGCTGCTCTTCTCTCCCCCTTTCTCCTTCTCTCCTCTCCCCTCTCCTCTCTCCTCTCTTCCTCTCCTCTCTTCCTCTCCTCTCCTCTCTCCCTCTCCTCTCTTCCTCTCCTCTCCTCTCTTCCTCTTCTATCCAATCCTCTCTCCTCTCCTTCTCTCCTCTCCACTCCTCCTCTCTTCTCCTCTCTTCCTCTCCTCTCCTCTCTTCCTCTTCTATCCAATCCTCTCACCTCTCCCTCTCTCCTCTCCTCACCCTCTCCCTCTCTCCTCTCCTCTCCGCTGCCCTTCTGTTTCCTCCTCTTTTCCTTTCATCTCTTCCTCTCTCCTCTCCTCCTCACATTGAACAACGTACCAGAGTAGAACCACAGAAGACGCTCCCTCTCTCTCTCTCTATATATATATATATACCTCTCTCTCTCTCTCTCTCTCTCTCTCTCTCTCTCTCTCTCTCTCTCTCTCTCTCTCTCTCTCTCTCTCTCTCTCTCTCTCTCTCTCTCCCTCTCTCTCTCTCTCTCTCTCTCTCTCTCTCTCTCTCTCTCTCTCTCTCGCTCACCACGCGTGTTCACGGCTACAGAACAATAACCTGTGTGTATTTGTCCCCCCCCTACCCCTCCTTCTTTCCTTCTGTTACCTCCTCCTGTCGTCCTCTCCTCGACACACCTCCTCCGTCTCTCTCCCCCTCCCCCACATTGTGTTTGCTTTCGTTTCCTTGTTGTCCTCTGTTGTGGATGCGCGGCGGCGGTCGTGGTGGTGGTGGTCGCGATGGTGTGTGTGCGTGTGTGTGTGTGTGTGTGTGTGTGTGTGTGTGTGTGTGTGTGTGTGTGTGTGTGTGTGTGTGTGTGTGTGTGTGTGCGTGTGTGTGTGTGTGTGTGTGGTGTGTGTGTGTGTGTGTGTGTGTGTGTGTGTGTGTGTGTGTGTGTGTGTGTGTGTGTGTGTGTGTGTGTGTGTGTGGTGCGTGAATGGTGCGTCCGACCACCCCAGCGGCAGGATCACTTATACAGACATGTATCAGATGCTAAGACACATGTGTCCACCTCTTGGCCTTGGAAAGAGGTGTCCAGCGCGGGTGGCCTATAAGGTAGACCCCCCCCCCCAACCCTTCCTCCCTCTCTCTCCCTCCCTACCCCCTACCCCCTTCACCCCCCTCACCCCCTCCCCCTCCCCCTCTCCATCCTCCCTCCTCTTGTTCCCATGGTGACCTCCCCTCCCACCCACTCCTTACCCCCACCCCCCCCCCCGCCCCACCACCCTCATCCCTTACCCGTGACCCCTCGAACCCCTTTCCCAGCGGTGTATACTCTCCCTCGTCGTGTGTGTGTGTGTGTGTGTGCGCGGGCGTGTGTGCGCGTGGTCGTGTGTGTTATTGGTTTTTGTTCAGGTATTCTTCTTCCTCTTATTATTATTATTTTTCATGGTGGTGATTTGTGCGCTGAGTGCTGTTCCCTCCTTGCTGACCGACAATCCCGCGGGGTGGGGGGGCTTCTGTGGTGGAATGGAGTGATAGTGAAAGTGATAGTGGGGTTCTTTGATTTGGTTTTTTCCGTTCTCCCCGGTGGTTTTCCCCCCGTGGTTCCCCGGGCTCCGGACAGCCAGTCCGCAGGGGTAAAGGAACGAGAGGAAGCTTTGCCAATTCCTCTGCAGCCCGCACGGACGCATACACGCACGCCCACCTGACCACACAGAGATACAAAAGAATAAAGAAAGAAATTCCTTCATTTTAGGATGAACTTGGAGTTCATGACGTCAGCGATTAAGCAGTAAAAAATTCTTGAAAAGATTGAGCTAATAGCTCAATTTAGCAGGGCTTTTTTTATTTGAGGCGGGGAAGCAAATGGCTGTTGCTTTATGTAGACGACTTCGATTTGAGGTTGAGATTGTAAGTCATCCTGCAACATTTTCATTGTATTTAGAGCATTAATTGCATATTTTCAAAAAAAAACATCCTAAAAAGAAGAAATAGGTCGTATTTACCGTGCGTCACCTGTAAAAGATGACCCGTGGTCTGAAACCAAACCCCAACAGGTTAAATCTCTTGTATGTGAACACAGAACAAAGCATATTGAAGCTGCAGAAGGGCGCGGGTTCTCATCCCGAGTCGACTAGTGCGGTGGATTGCTGACGATGCAGGTACAGAAGAAGTGGCAAGGAGATGTGCATTCAATCCTCTGGCTCCATTGCTTCTGTGGATGGCACACACACACTCACACACACACACACACACACACACTCTTAACATACACGCACACACACACACACATACGCATTCACACACAACCAACTCATGAACACACAAACAAGATGAGCCAACAAATTGGGCTAGGTGTAGCTGGGACTCTTTTAGGGCTTTTGGGAATTTTGGCTTTGTATCTTTTCTTCCTTGTGTTTTTGCACTTGATTCGGAGAGGAAAGATATTCTTCATTTTCTTTGACTCATACCACTCATTAGTATTTGGCGCTTTGGACCGATGACATCAAGACCTTGGTCAAGCGCCATGTCCTTCTGTTAACCTCCTCACCTCCTTGCCTCACCTCTTCATATCCTCATGTCCTCCCCTCGTCTCCTCCCACCTCCTGTTCAGACTCCTCCCACCTTACACTCCCATCCCTATTGTCACTTAACACCACCTCCTCCTCCTCCTCCTCCCTCTCATCCGTGTCCATCTCAGATCCTCTCCACAGCCTGACTTGAATCAGTCTCTGTCCTCTTTCCTTCTCTCTTTTTTCAGCCTCTCTTCGTCTCTCCATCTTCCCCCTGTGATTGAACGACGTCATTCTCATGCGCCATCCATTGTAGCTCCACCTCCATCCAACTCTCCCCTCTGCACTGTCTCTCCTTGTCTACCTGTCCGTCCCTCTCCCTCTCTGCTGTCTCTGGTCTGTTACGTAAGTCCTCATCCATCCATCCATCTGTCCATCCAACCCTCTGCCTGACCTTCACACTTGCTGAGCCATCTCACATTCTCTGGGGGGGTTTTTTCGGAGATGAGAAATAACACGCTTTCTTGTCTTCCGTGAGAGCGCCGAGAAGGCAAAGTCAGCTGTCTTGTTGCCTTGGAAACCTGAATCTGTTTAAATTCCCAAGCTCATGAGCTTTTGACCTCTTGGAACGAGCGTTAGGGTTTGAGACCGGTCTGACAGCTCGTGTTTTCTCGGTGGTTTCTTTGACAGCGTTTCTTCGTCTGTGTCTTTGTTTTTTGTTGTGACACTTGTCTTTGTCCTTTACCCCCTCCCCCCCCCCCCCCCCCCCCGCTCTCTCTCACTCCCTCTTCTCTCCCTCTCTCTGTCTCTCTCTCTATTATCTCTCTCTGCCTCTTTCAGTATCAACACATGCCCCTTCCCACTTCCTATAGTTCTGTTTTTCTTTCTTTTTGGTGCTACTTCTGAAATTGCCATCAAATCGGGATTCTTCTTTGCAGTCGTCACGGCTCTATTTCTAATCTCACAAACCCTCCTCTTCATTATCTCACTTTTTTTATCTGTAACACGTCATTTCATCTCTGAGTTTAGAACCACTAAGCTCCACCTACTAACCGCTCTCCCCCATGGGCTCCTCCCTTCCCTATGAGGGCTCTCCCCTCCCTTCCCTAACCACCCCCCCCCCCCCCCTCCCCTTTTGGTCGGACGTTAGACAAAAGATAAACTCTGAATATGTCAGTCATCTCTTTTTTAATCTCCTCTTTTATTTATAGATATTTTTTTTTTGGTTTTTAAGCTGTATCTCCTTTCAGGAAATACCACACGGCTCCAATCCTTCAACTCTTAATCATTAACCTGAATTAACCTGAATTAACCTGAATTAACTTGAATTCCCCGGAATTCACCGGAATTCACCGGAATTCACCGGAATTCCCCTGAATGAACCCCATTCATGACGGAACCCCTTCAGCGTCGAGAGATCTGACCCTGATGAGCACACATCATGCAGTCCGAGGAGTACAATCTGACCTCATCTGAACTCACACAAAATAAAAAAAAAAACACCAACAGCCACAATGTAGAGCGAGAGACCCCTCTCCAGAGCACAGCCCAGCGATCCGCTCAATGGATCCTCCGCGGCTGTGCAGACTCCGCCCTGCGGACGCACGGCTGCTTGTATCGTGACACCATGGTCGGGATGAGGGACGTAGCTGGGCGGGTGGCGGGTGGAGGGCTCAGAACGGGAGTCAGGTGGGGTCGCATGCCGCATGCTCTGTGTCTCCTCAGGGACGTTGGGCGCTGAACATGCGGGCGGTGGGCCGGGGGGGGGGGGGGTTGTTGTGTTGCATGCCTGCATGTGTTTCCTCGCACCCTCTGTTGCATGGCTACGATCTCCGTACCGCCTGCCCTGCCGGGGGCTATTCATGTTGGCCAATGCCCTCAGCGCCTCCGCCTCCCCCCCAGCCCCTTCCAACCCCCCCCAGACCTGGCCTCTGGGCATGGCCAACATGGACACACACACCAGACACGTGACAAACACAGCAACATACAAAGAGACTCACTCACACACACACACACACACACACACACACATTATTGCCATCTTGAGATCGCCCGTCTCTCGTCAGCAGGTGAAACCAATGGACACCCACTGAGGGATAGGGACAGTGCGCAGTCAGCCACAGGGTGCTGGCTTTGGTTTCCATCCCCCATTGGTCTTCCCCTGCTGCCATTGGTTGAACCTGCTGTCGTGACGGCCAGACAGAAACCTCCAGGCAGGCCGAGGGAGCTCCGTAGCGTCTATGTCTCCGATGATTATAGCAATAAAAATAATCATCGCAGTAATAATAAAGAAATTCCTAGTCCCTTCAAAGTTCCCCGGTTCCCAGTGACTCTGTAACCGTTCTCCAGTGACACCCACTCTGTTTACCACCAGGACTCCAATTAAGCCCCTTTAATTGGACTCTGTAAACTCTCTTGAATGTTAGAGATGTGTGGAGGGCCGCTAGAGTTCTAGCAGGGGTCCTCGTTGTGTACCCTTCTAGATATCCTATATATATATAGATATATTTACATGTGTGTAACGTCTTTACATGTGTTGAATGTGAACACAGCATTCACACATCTAGGGAACATATGGGCACAGGTTGAGGCGGAAGCCATCCCATTGGCTCCCATTGCTGTTGTTCTTCTTCTGTGGTTGGTCTTGGGCTCTTACCCCCCCCCCCCCCCCCCCATTAGATAGATGTACTGTAGGCTTGTGGAGCATTACTGGCAATTTGGAGACCATCACTTATGTGATGTGTCTCTTCCAGAGCTAAACCACTTCCCTAGCGCCAACAGGTTAAACCACATCCCCAACTCCAAATTGCTAAACCGCTTCCCTAGTGCCAACAGGCTAAACCACATCCCCAACGCCAACATGCTAAACCACTTCCCTACCTCCAGGCTTAACCACATCCAAAACACCAACAGGCTAAACCACTTCCATAGCACCAGCATGCTAAATAGGCTTAACCACTTCCCTAGCGCCTACAAGCTAAACCACTTCCCTAGTGCCAACAGGCTTAACCACTTCCCTAGTACCAACAGGCTTAACCACTTCCCTAGTACAACAGGCTTAACCACTTCCCTAGTACCAACAGGCTTAACCACTTCCCTAGTACCAACAGGCTTAACCACTTCCCTAGCGCCTACAAGCTAAACCACTTCCCTAGTGCCAACAGGCTGAAACCAATATCTAGCGGTAACAAGCTACACCACTGACCCGAACTTACCGACTTGCACAAAGCATCTACCGTCTCACAGAATTCACTTCACAAGGTTTGAATCGTCATGCGTCAGCCTTGTCATTTTTTGTGAGGCAAAGTTTGAGCTGTCAAAATATATCATTAAAAGTTTTGGGGGAAAACAACCCTCCCAGGCCATTTCCAATTGGCCGGCGTCTATAGAGCTCTCTCGCCCCCCCACCCCCTGGAGGTTCAGACTCAAAGCACCCCCTCTTTAAAGAGTGTGTTTTTGGGGGTCTCACCCTGTGATGCTGGCTGGTTCCCCTCTATAGAGGCTGCTGCGCATGGATCTGCCGGTTGCCGATGACAACTCAGTCCACTTCAACTCCACCCTCATGGCGCTGATCCGCACGGCGCTGGACATCAAAATCGCCAAGGGTACGTGCCTGCTCCTCGTCTCCATACCCCCCCCCCCCCCCCCACTGTCTCTCGCTGGGTAGATCGGCCACTCTGCCAGCGTTGACCCTTTCTGTGGTTCGCTCAATCTTTCTGTCTCGCTCTCTCCATCTCCTACTTGCTCGCTCTCTCCTTCTTCCTCTATCTCTCTCTCTCTCTATTTATCTCTTTTTCTCCTCACTCTGTCCCTATCTTCTCTCTCTCTCTCTCTCTCTCTCTCTCTCTCTCTCTCTCTCTCTCTCTCTCTCTCTCTCTCTCTCTCTCTCTCTCTCTCTCTCTCTCTCTCCCTGAAAATGTCTCCGTTTTTGAATCCAATTAGAGTTCTGTGATGTAATCGACACTAACGAAGATGTTCTTGTCTTTGTGCGAATGCCTTTGTGTGATTGGCTAAAACTTTCAATTTTTTTTTCTGTGGGTTTCTGTGGCTTTTTGGCTACATTATGGTTTCTATTTGTATTTGGGTCTTTGTTTATTCATGTGTTTCTTTGTTTGTTTATCTGCCTGTTGTCCTATTATTTTCTGCATGTGTATTTTTATGTCAACTGGGTGTATGAGAACGTAATGCTGCGGTTGCATGAAATTGGGTGTGTTTGTGTGTTTGCGTGCGTGGGTGTGTGTGTGTGTGTGTGTTTGTGTGTGTGCATGTGTGTGTGTGTGTGTGTGTGTGTGTGTGTGTGTGTGTGTGTGTGTGTGTGTGTGTGTGTGTGTGTGTGTGTGTGTGTGTGTGTGTGTGTGTGTGTGTGTGTGTGTTGTGTGTGTGTGTGTGATGTGCATTCACTGTGGTTGGGTGGTGGTGGGGTTGGGGGTGGGGTTGGGATGCGGTTGCCCCGGCGACCACCAGGCGGTGCAGACAAGCATCAGATGGATGCTGAGCTGAGGAAGGAGATGATGGCGATCTGGCCCAACCTCTCTCAGAAGACTCTAGACCTGCTGGTCACCCCGCACAAGTGTAAGTTGGAGTAAGAGGTAGTGTGTATATGTTTGTGTGTGTGTGTGTCCATGTGCGTGTGCATGTGCGTGTGTGTGTGTGTGTGTGTGTGTGTGTGTGTGTGTGTGTGTGTGTGTGTGTGTGTGTGTGTGTGTGTGTGTGTGCGTGTGTCGTGTGCGTGTAGGTGTGTCCGACCACAAAACCACCAAGAGGACAGCTTCAACCAGACCGTATCACTCACTCGCTCTGCACCTCCTGATTAGGCATCTTCTGCACACACACACACACACACACAAACACACACACACACACACACACACACACACACACACACACACACACACACACACACACACACACAAGCATTCCTACACACGCATTCACCTCAACACACACAAACATATGCACACACATACACATGCATACTGGTACACATACAAATACACAAACACATACATATACACATATACACACACACACACACACACACACACACACACACACACACACACACACACACACACACACACACACACACACACACACACACACACACACACACATGCAGTCACCCACTCAGGCCAACACAGGCAAACTCAAACACAAGCACACACTCAGATGCACCCACACATACTCACGCAGGCACACACACATATATTTCTATAACAGCCTGGAATTGGGAGGTGCCTGCTATAGAAGTTCCTCTATAGATGTCTTTTCACTACAGGATCTCAGGGTAGACTCTTTAGCACACCCGGTGACTTAAGAACATAAAATACATATATCTGTACAGAGATTATTTTATTCATATGCAAAATTAAATGCTGTAGCTAAATATATGGCAGAGTACAATATAAATGATTATGTCATGCAGTGAGAAGATAAACGAGTGTGTATTTGGTTTTCAAACAGTTGTTCAAAACCGAATCAAACCTGGCTCAATGTTTTTCTGATCTGTTATTGTTTCGGTGTTCCATCCAAACTCTGGGGAAACTATCTGGAGTTTTTGGAAAAACATTGAGCTGAGGTTTGCTAGCAGGAACCAGGTCATCGATACCTTCTCCTGGTGAACTAGCTGCCCAGTCCCCCGTAGTGGAATGAATCCAGGGCAAAGCTGACCTCTAAGATAGTACTGAAGAGGAGCTAATACTTACTGGGAGGTTGTCAGTTACAGTTATCTGCCTGTGAAAAGACAGTTGGCTCTATAGTGTAAATTTAATCGTATGGTGTTGTCAAAGTGTGTGTTACATCAGGGTGGGATGATAACAAACTATGTCAATTCTGTTCACAACCCATTTAAATTTTCGTAGTCTTAAATTGAACGTGAGTTTGCCGCCGAAAAACAGCCAGAGGCACCAAACAGCGACGGCTGGGGGCAGAATTGACCCTCGCCCATAGGTGTAATCTGTATAGTGTGTTGGTGTGTGTCTAGTTCTGTGTGTGTTCTAAGTGTCTCGTGAATGTGTGTGGGTTTCCCCACTCTCCATCCCCCCCTCCCCCACGGCTCAGGGTCCCATCTCGCCAGGTCTAATCTCGCAGGGTAACTTGTCATTTTATCAGCAGCCACAGACTTGACGGTGGGCAAGATCTACGCAGCCATGATGATCATGGAGTATTATCGCCAGAGCAAGACTAAAAAGCTCCAAGCTCAGCGGGAGGAACAGGTACCGACGACGAGTGCTTCCCCCACCACCACCTCAACCTCCACCTCCTCCCCTCTTCCTTCTCCTCCTCCTCCTCCTCCTCCACACCCTGGGACACACAGACCAAGTGGATTCAGGAGAAAGTTAACAGGACAGCAGTATAATATAATGTTTTGGTTAAGCCAGTCAAAATGTACTGGGTTCCCCGATGTCCCCAGTCAACAAGCGAGCTAACAAGCTACTGCTAGATATATTCACGTTCTTCCCTGCAATTACCAGTTAAAAAAACCATTATTATCACTGTCAGGGTTCCATCTAATCAGAATAGATCTCAGTTTTTAGCACGCTAACCGGTGTCCCTTTCTCTTACATAGCAAAATGTAACCTGAGCTTGCTATGTAGCTTTGTAGCTCTCCAACATGCTATCAATGATCCTGTGTCAAAAGAGGAACCTGTCCCCTCATTTGCTTCAAAGCTAGTTAGTTAGCTCGCTAGTTGCCAGGCCTCTACACTCATAGACAGTCTCCTGAGCTATTGCTATGCTTTGTAGCTCTCCAACATGCTATCAATGATCCTGTGTCAAAAGAGGAACCTGTCTCCTCATTTGCTTCAAAGCTAGTTAGTTAGCTCGCTAGTTGCCAGGCCTCAACACTCATACACAGTCTTTCTCCGCTTTTGTTCACTTGGTTTTCCAACAGACACACCATTGAATGTGCTGACGGACAATTTGGCGGGGGGGGGGAGTGGGTTATCATGACAATGTCGATGAACACTTGATGATAATAATGACGATACCACATAGCCTTTGCTATTGCTCTCAATCAGTGCACTCCCCTACCCCCCCCCCCCCCCCCCCCCTCCGTGTTTGATCTGAAGATGCACCAGCCTCTCCGCTCCCCTCCTCCGCACCCCTACACCCCATACCGTTGACCTATCAGAATCCCAACAGAGCTGTAGAAGCATCTCTCCACTAACATGAACCCTACCCAGCTACTTCCCTAACCTCTTGCTTCAACGTCTCAGTTTAAACTCTAATCGTGTGATCGATGGCAGGATAGTGTAGCCTTGCATCAAGTGGCGTGTGGTGTTCGACTCCCAGCCCAAAGGTTTTGGGTTCGATGTCTCACTGTCTACCGTTAGGCATCCTAGAGCAAGATGCCCTAACCACTAACCTGCTCACATATAACCTGCATCTAATGCAATTCACTGTAAGTTGCTTTGGATAGAAATTGTAACTAAATGAGTAATTCTGGGCAGTAGGCTGTGGTAGGAGAATTCATGGATGGAAAGTATGTTGTTTTGAAGAAGAATGCCTACACTCCTGCAAAAGAAATGAAAATAATCGAATGATGCAGAGGTCATGTTCCTGAATGCTGCCCCTCTGAATGATCAGCAAGTTCTGCACATGCTCGGTCGGCACGAGCAGCCTAACTGTGCATAATGACTGCCCTGTCTGTCTGTCTCTTCTGTGTTGGTTTCCACACGTCCATTTCTACAGTCTTTTCTCCCACCTCTCCTCTACCACTGTATGCCTTCACAAACGCCTCTTCAGTTCCACTTATCTGTCTTCTCCTTATTGCCTTCCTCCTCCAGGTCCTATTGTCTGACTGTACAATGTCTGTTATTTTTGCCTGCATTGTCTTTAACTGTCTTGTTTTTCAGTTATCAATTTGGTTGGTCTGAGATGTTTGTGGTGGAATGCCGAGTCTTTTCCCTCGCCCTCTCTCTCTGTTAACTTGTACCTCACACATCCAACGTATCCATCGTGTTCCTCGTGGTCCGTCTGTTTGTATGTTCTTCCTCTGATTCCCCCCACCCATTGTCATTCAAGCAAGTGATTGGACATTAGCTAATCAAGTTCCCTTTCCGATTGGTCAATGCCGGGTGTGATTGTTAACCACCAGGTGGATCTAACCAGTAACCCCCTTCTGCAGTCTGTGTTCTCTGTGTGTCCCACTGTGTCCATCGCCGATTCCTTGGTCCGCTTGCCTGTCTTGCTCCGGTTGCTTGGGCCGTGGGATGTCCAAGGTTTTTGTAGCCGTTTGGCTTCGCATGTATCATAGAAGCCCTTCGTTATGATACATAGGCAGCAAGTGAATGGCCACGAGACAAAGCTCCGTAAGAAACACTGAGCACGGTTTAGTGGTAGAGGTTCCCAGGTATGCTATGTTACACTAGCATGTCATTAGCATCTCATTAGCTTCTCAGAGTTCCAAGCCCTCATAGGAACATCAACAGACTACAACAACAAGCCAAATGCAATCAGACTCGGGCTCGAGAACTGGATAGAGAAGTGGCCGCCGTGGCAGAAAGTGTGGATATTTGGTTCTCCCTCTCCCTCCTACGTTTGGTTATATCAGCTTGATACTGGCAGCTCGCCACCAACCTTCCTGCAAAGTGCTAGCACATCCTCAGCACACCTTATCTTGTAGCTCTGGTTACTTTATCAGCATATCCATTCACACCCGCGTATCTGCATCCTCTGCAGACCGACACTTCTTAAAAGGACAGAAGCCTTCCACCAATATATGTGAGATATGTTAGGGGTTGTCTAGTGGGAGTTAGGGGGTTTGACCTCCAGGTTTGGCACCTGCAGCCTCTCCCTTGACCTCTAGGTCTGTGTCCCTGTGCATGAGGCCTTACCCCACCTCCTCGTAGCTCAAGGGTTCTTCCAAACCCTGATCACACACATTTATTCAATGTGTGTAACAACGGTAAAGGCTGCTGCTCAATCCATTTGAAGAGCTAGACGACCTCCTGTTGGTTCATGTGTCTGTGCAGGTTTTGGCTTGTTGCTTGGTCTGAGAAAGCTTCATTCCATTTATCTCGCCTCATTTAGCATACTAGCCTCATTTAGTCTCATAATTGAACCTCCAGGCTCCGTACATGGACATGACCGGGCCGAAGCTGTCATGGACCATCACTGTCGTAACTCATCCTCCACAGAATCTGGAAGCGTCATTGCCATCAATGAGACTGCATTTATAGAATTGGATTCTATGACTTGGATTTTAAGGGGCAATGACATTAAAGCAAGTAAAATGCCACATCCCATCCCAAGAGGACTCCATTACCCAGGATACCTTTGGAGAAAGGCAGCCTGAACTCTGAACTTTGTAATGGATGAAGAGGTAGAAGTTTCCCATTGTAAGGATGGGTCCACAAGCAGATCTCCCCTCTCAATTAAATGACACTAACGCATTACACACTAACGCATTAATCCTCTTAAAATCATAATTGGGTTAATCCAGTTGAAAATGTAGATCTTGCAAAAAACATCTTTATCTATATATCTGATCTATAATTCTATATCTAAAAATGTATGACTTATAACAAAGGATATGGCTAATATCTGATAATTGAAGCCACATTAACCTCATGACCCTGTCGTATCCTTTTTCCCGCAGATGTATTAATCAGAGATTACCAGAATGTATTTGGAGAGAGAGAGAGAGAGAGATCGGTTGGTCCCGGACCCATTCAATCCTCCTCAATGGGATAACTTTGCTGTCACCTCGAGTTTGCCACTGGCACCCCCGTGTGGGTGCATGGCGCGGGTGCATCCATTCTCTGTCTCGTGTGTGTGTGTGTCCTGAGAGTGCCTGATTCCAGCCTGTAGGCCATGTCGTGTATCTCACACAGAACCGAACGCCATTAATGTTTCAGCCCATGAAGCCAGCCTCAGAGGGAGGGGGCACCGACAGTCAGGGGGGTCCCGTGCTGGTCCAGAGCCTCCCTCCTGCTGACCCTGACACCGTCAATGGCATGTGAGTACAGCACCATGGGTTGGGGTATCTTCGTGGGAAGTAATAAAACTCGTAGTATGTATTATATATGAGGCTACTGTACGGCACTGCCAAGTTTAGATATTAGCATGAAGACTTTATTCTAAAGTGTGTTCTTACTGTAACACGTGAGATCGTGGCTGTGTCCACACCTTAAAGGAAATTGCATATATTGACCGTAAGTTACAATATATACACAAACACATGAAATAATACATAATAATATTGTCTGTTTTGCAATTTGGCACCCAAAAAAAATTAAGGCCTGCATTTCACTCTTTTTTTAATTTATTCTGAACACAGCTCTTGTTTTGAGATTTTATTGAAAAGGACCTGGATCGTACGTTGCAGTGGTTTGATGTGGGAACGTTGACCGAGTAGAATGAAATTCCGTGGCCTTTACCGAGGCTTCCCCCGTGTTTAAACTCTTGACCTCCCCCTTCGCACGCGTGTGTGTGTGTGTGTGTGTGTGTGTGTGTGTGTGTGTGTGTGTGTGTGTGTGTGTGTGTGTGTGTGTGTGTGTGTGTGTGTGTGTGTGTGTGTGTGTGTGTGTGTGTGTGTGTGTGTGTGTGAACCAGACCTCCAGAGGGGGGTATGACAGAGAGCCAGTCCTGGGCTACAGTCAAAGCCCAGGAGGTCTTCAAGAAGACGGGCAGTTGGAGTCCAGATCGGCCCTACCCTGACGATCCCCATGACAACCGTCACAACTCCCAGGTAGGGTGGTCGCAGATTCCAGGTGCATGTGTATGTGTGTGTTGTCACCAAGGCAACGGCAATATGACATGGGTGCGATTACATCCTGTGGACCCGTCTGATCGTCTCTAACTGGACCACGTAGAAATAGCTCTGATCTGCATCGTTCTAGTCTGGTTCTATTTCCTACTGATCTAGATCTCTGGGTCTAGTCTGTTTGTTACTGGTCTCGTTAAGTCTGAATGAGTTTGGTCTACGTAGGTCTGGGGCTTTGTCTAGGTAGGTCTGGTCTATGAAGGTCTGGGGCTTGGTCTAGGTAGGTCTAGTCTATGTAGGTCTGGGGCTTGGTCTAGGTAGGTCTAGTCTATGTAGGTCTGGGGCTTGGTCTAGGTAGGTCTGGTCTACGTAGGTCTGAGGCTTGGTCTAGGTAGGTCTGGTCTACGAAGTTTTGGTCTGACCAAACCGGTTCACATGGGTCTGGTTTTAACTAGTAGGCCTGGTCATGTTCTAACCAGTTTAGGTAGGCCTGGTCTGGTTCTAACCAGTTGAGGGAGATCGAGGGTGTTCTAACCAGTCTAGGTAGGTCTGGGTTTGTTCTAACTAGTCTAGGTGGGTCTGGTCTGCTCCTAACTAATCTGGATGGGTCTTGTCTGGTCCTAACAAGTCTATATTTCCCCGTTCTCAGCCAGGGTTTTTATTAGATTTTGTCAGGATCGTATTGGCAAGACAGACGCTGGCAGAAAGTGCTGTTCGGAAGAAGAAAGAAATAACTTGTGGGCTGTTGCCTAGCAACTAGCCTTGACCGTATAAATGCGTGCTAGTCTCAGTGCTATCATTTGGAGAAGGCATCTCCTTTCCC
This sequence comes from Melanogrammus aeglefinus, assembly GCA_900291075.1. NCBI lineage: Eukaryota > Metazoa > Chordata > Actinopteri > Gadiformes > Gadidae > Melanogrammus > Melanogrammus aeglefinus. Next base: position 39,609 of record OLKM01002574.1, read on the forward strand.
TGGTAGAGGCGAGGCCTAATCAAATGTTAAGTATCGAATTCTATGTAATCCTCGCTAACTTGTTTACCCATCACGTTTTCCTCCAGCTAAATTAATTCCACAAGAAGCTCAGTTTCAGTGAGGGTCTGGAACATTGAACTGATACTGATTACGGTTAGAACTGCCCGATACTTTAACCCATTCATCCCAGGTTTGTACCTAGTGACTCCATCTGTCTGAGGTGAATGCCAGGGGTTGGATACGATAATACGATACAAAGAATTGTGTCTCTCTCTCTCTCACTCTCTCTGTCTCCGTCGTCTCTTGCTCCCCCTTCTCTAAGGAAACCCATCTCCTCCTTACTGAAACTATACTATGTTAGTAGAAAACAGTGCTTGAAACTGCTAGTGAAACTAAATGGTTAGAGAATTGTCTGATATGATACCTTCAGCATATGTTAGCTATCTGTTATCTCTACTTGTTAGCTACATGTAACTACCTATTAACTAACGTTTTGCTAGTTGTTTAGCTGTTAGCTTACTCGTGGCTAAATGGTAGCTGTTAGCTTACCAGTAGATGTCTTTTATGTCAAGGACATATCTGTTGAAGTTGGAGTCACAGAAACCTCACATTACGCGTTCAAAGTCCAGGGCTTGTTCCATAATATATTTTATGCTTGGAAACCGTGACTGCTTGCGATAAAATATAGCGCACTGGGGCCATATTAGGACATTAGCTGTCAATAAGATGTGGCCTAAGGTGGCCAATTAGTCAAGCGCGTTGAAAATCTGTGTTTTTTCAACCCAGCAACCACAGCAACTATCAGCCTGCTACATAGGCTTCCCCCTACATCTACATCTAACCACACACACATGCATGAGATATTAACCAATCCTCTCCACCTGGCACTCTCTTTAACACTGACCACACCCACAACCTGAACGCCCCACATTCACACGCAAACCGTGACCACACCCAAAACCCAAATGCCCCACATTCACATGCAAACCGTAACCACGCCCACACCCATATGGTGACCCTCCCACACGCACGCATCAACCGCGGCAATACAACCGCAAGCCCCACAAACAAAAAGTAACCACGCCCACATTTCCGAGCCCACTCTCACATAGAGACATGACCGCACCCAAATGCCCGGTTGCCTCTTCCCCCCCTCGTATACATACCGGTAGGTACACATGTTACCTTCGCCATCAAACCAATGGCAGCCACGCCCACCGGCTTGGGTGCCCCTCCCCCGACACGCTCTGAGGCCCCGCCCCCTCTCGCTGTGTGTCTTGCAGACAGTAGAGATGAGGGTGATGGGGCGGGATGGGCACTCTGACACGGAGCCCTCCTACCCAATGGATGGGCATGGGAGGACCCACTCCATGCCCCGCCTCTCGGCAGACAACCAAGTGAGCTCTCATTCCATCCCCCCGCAACCCACCTAGCCAACCAACGTCCACACCCTCTACCCTCGCCCCCACCACCACCATAACCTCCAGCAGGGGCGTTGAGTTCAACTCACAAAGTCTCGCCTTGCATCCAATACGACCCCAGTTTTATTTCACAATAAATACCACCGTCATTTTTCAATAATTATATCATAATAATATTATCAACTATATACTTATTATATTACGTCTGCGTTGAAGAATTGGCAAAAATACATGTATTTCATGAAGAAAATAACAAACTGGCGTTTGATGTCGTCTTTCGACCAAGTGTCTGATGCAAAGCACACGACGCAGCAGAGTTTTAACTCATCGTCTCCTTCATCCAATGGATCATCTTCCCTGCCACCTTGCCTCCCTCCCTCCCTCCCTCCCTCCCTGCCTCCCTTTCACCACGCCTCCCTCCCTCATTTGGACTATCCATTCTCTGAGACTCTGACCCGTAGCTCCTCAGTTAACAGGAAGAAGTTTCTCCTCTGTTGTGAGACACCTCTGCCTTAGCATTCGGTAACAGATTGTGAACACTAATGCTAACCTTAGATGAGCTGGGTCAGGCCAGACTCTGGATAGGTCTCTCTTACATCCATGTTGTGTTCACATCACGTGTGTGTGTGTGTGTGTGTTGTGTGTCTTTGTTTGTTTAGGTGTGTATTTGTGTGCGTGTCTGTGCTAGTACGTGTGTGTGTGTGTCTGTGTGTGTGTGTGTGTGTGTGTGTGTGTGTGTGTGTGTGTGTGTGTGTGTGTGTGTGTGTGTGTGTGTGTGTGTGTGTGTGTGTGTGTGTGTGTGTGTGTGTGTGTGTGTGTGTGTGTGTGTGTGTGCGAGTGTGTGTATATGCGTGTGTGTGTTAGCATTCATGCGTGTGTGTGTATGTGTTTTTGTGTGTGTGGGGGCTTTTTTTGTGTGAGTGTGTATGCTGGAGTTTGTGCATGTGTGTGTGTGTGTGTGTGTGTGCTAGCATTTGTGCTCTTGTGTGTATGTGTTTTTGTGTGTGTGTGTGTGTGTGTGTGTGTGTGTGTGTGTGTGTGTGTGTGTGTGTGTGTGTGTGTGTGTGTGTGTGTGTGTGTGTGTGTGTGTGTGTGTGTGTGTGTGTGTGTGTGTGTGTGGCGATGAGCTCCTCCTCATCCTCGCCATCCCATCCCATTTCCTCTGAATCCTTGGTGTGTCTGTCCTGTGTAATGTGCAGCCAGAAGCCTCTGAGCATGGAGGAACTCATGCCAGCAGAGTCTCAACACTTAAAACCTACAATCCTCCTCTCTGGTCTCCGCTGTGGTGAGAGACCAGGCAGCCATCTCTGGAGTGCTATTTACTGACTTGGGGTACAACAGATCCATGTTGGGGTACAACACTAACCTACCCAAACCTTGTTTCACCCTCCACAAGTTTCATGTTGAGGTTGGTAGTGAGCTTCCATGTTAAAAAATTAAGATTGTTCTGAGTTACATAATGATCTAGATA
>OLKM01002574.1:47500-55000 GCA_900291075.1 Melanogrammus aeglefinus
CGATTAAGTCCCCCCGATTTATTTCTCTCGGGTCCCCCAGGACTTCTAACACCGCCCCTGTCCCATATCCTGCCACCTCCAGGCCTGGGCACCGACCTCAGCACCACCACCCAGTCGGCGGAGCTGCCTCCCAAGGAGCGTGAGAGGGAGCGGGGCCGGGCCAAGGACCGCCGGCACCACCACCACCACCATCACCACCACCACGGCTCCGTGGACAAGGAGCGCTACGACCGCCACGACTACCCCCACCGGCACCCACACGACCGCGACCGCGACCGCAACTGGTCCCGCTCCCCCAGCGAGGGGCCCGACGGGCGGGGCGGCCGACAGGTGGGGGGGCCCCTTAAGGGGAGACACGTTATCCTCACATACAGTCACTCCATCACACCCTTGTACCTCCCCCGCTCTACTCTGTGTTGCTCAGTCAGGACTTAGTCGTAAAATACAGCCAACAGCCAACAGCCAAAAAAAGAATGAACCTATAACCTACAGACTCTATCTTAGAAACGTGCCTCAGCATAGTACCTTAGAAACGTACCTTGAACAATAAAATCCCATAAATTTGCTTTACCTGTAAAACCATATCTTAACTTATGGACGTCGCCTTAACCCATGGACTATATCTTAACCTTGAGATACGCATAAACTGTATAGACCTTATCCTCACCTTTAAAACCTTACCTTAGCCTGTTTGATTTTGATCTTAACCTATATAGACGTACCCTAGCCAAGTACCCGGAGAAAGGGTGGTAGTTTACCGCGTATGTCTCAGGGTAGCTACCAGCTGTCACATGGGTGGAAGCCAGGGACCCTTCCCTTACATGCCAAGCTATGCCTCCAGGAAACCACATCTAGTGTGTAGTTGCTCTTCCACTGTCAACTCTTATTTGTGAATGAAAACATTTTGGATAACCTCTGCAACAGAGGACTGAAAATAATACAAGTATTATTTAGGAATAATTATTAGGAATATTCCGTTTCCATGGTGCCTGTGTAAAAACTCTAAAGAAATATTTTCAGAGGACACAACTTATTGTCTTTTGTTCAAAGTTACCACGGTGCTAATTGCAGCCTACATTCATTGTGAAGATTATGGCCGCACTGGAAAGTTATCATCATTTTATGTGTCTTTATAAGTCTGCAGTGCATTGACTATATTAACCAATCACTGCAGTGCAATAACTGTATTAACCAATCACTGCAGTGCATTAACTGTAAAAGCAAATCAGTGGAACCCTCTAAGTTCCTACTTAATGCTGCTTTAAATTCACCTACTTATTGATATCAATTTCTCCTTTTGTTTTATGCCTTTTCTTTTGTCACTTGTCTATTTTCCCATGTGACCTGTGGCTTTTCTATGTCAATTCTTTGCCTCATTGCCATGTTTCTGAATGGTTATCAATGGTGTTTATCTCTCTCTCTCTCTCTCTCTCTCTCTCTCTCTCTCTCTCTCTCTCTCTCTCTCTCTCTCTCTCTCTCTCTCTCTCTCTCTCTCTCTCTCTCTCTCTCTCTCTCTCTCTCTCTCTCTCTCTCTCTCTCTCTCTCTCTCTCTCTCTCTCTCTCTCTCTATGTCTACCTGTCTATCTTTGGTGCCTCTGCTGTTTGCTGGTGTGTGTTGCGTGTGTGTGGTTGTGTTGTTGTTGTTTTGATCTTCTTGTTTACATGTTGCTGTAGGGCAGTAGTTCCGTAAGCGCCAGCCCGGTCCCCTCCACCTCGGGGACCAGCACGCCACGCCGTGGCCGCCGCCAGCTGCCGCAGACCCCCGCAGTGCCCAGGCCTCACGTCAACTACTCCCCGGCCGTCCGCAAGCCCGCCTACGGGGCCCCGGGCCCCGGGGGCCGCCTGCGCTCACCATCCCCCCGCCACTTCTCCCCGCCCGACCATGAGCGGGCCTACCACCACCGGCCGGCGTCCTGCCACACCTCTCCCCACGGCTCGCCGCATCACGGCGGCGGCGGCGGCAGCGGCGCGGGGGGCTCCACCTCCATGCAAGGCTCGCCGCGCTCCACGCGTCACCAGTCGCCCCGCTCGCCGCGCCACGGCTCCCCGCGCTCCCCCCACCGGGGCCGCTGGAGTGGGCCCCCGCCCGGGGACGGCCCCGAGGGGGACGGACCCTTCTACGAGCGGGACTACGAGTACGAGCGCCACCACGAGCCCCCCGCCTACGAGCAGAGCCTGTCCCATGGCAACCCGCACCCCCGCTCCCCCAGGACTGCCCGCCATGGGCCCCCGCCGCCCCCAGCCCCCCACCCCCACCCGCACCCCCGCCGGGTCCCCAACGGCTACCGCTCGTCCTCCACCTCGCCACACCGCCGGGGCCCTCCGGGGGGGGCGGTCCCGCACCCTCACCACCGGCCCCCGCACGCCCGCGGGCCCCCTAGGGGCCCCCACGAACCCTACAGCGAGACGGACGAGGACGACTGGTGCTAGCGACCGCCGGGACGGAGGGTTGAGGAGGAGTGGGGGGGAGGAGGAGGAGGAGGAGGAGAGGAGGAGAGACTGGAACACACACTGGGAGGGGGGTCTTTGGGGTCCAGACTGCTTACAGGAAGTAGGCGGGGCGACGAGGGGGTGAGTGTGGGAGACTCTTAAAAAAAATACAAATAAAACGGCTCTCTGACCAAAGAGCGACACACTGAACCCCCCCCTCCCCCAGCTCCCCTGCAACCCAACCCCCGCCTGCAGACGTCCGCCGCAGAACTGCACTACCCAGAATCCTCTGCGGGGCCAGCAAGTCCAGGGTTCAGTGGAGTGAGCGCCCGGAAGTGAATCAGACAGGCGTGCACCAGGTCGGGGGGGGAGGGGGGTCCGCATCCCAGGTAGAGCATGTTGTTGGCTCGTTTAGAGGCTCACACGCCCAGGGATGGCAGGGACTCGACCTCAGTGGCCTGTCTCCGTCCCCTCGCTTCGGCAGAGTTGTTCCTTGCCCCCCACCCCCCACCCCCCCCCCCCCCGCGCACTCCCGCCCTCGTAGGCATAGGAGGAGGAGGGGTCTAAGGCTTGCTCTCCTCTTCCAGAGAAGGGAAATGACGACGACAAGAAGAAACAAACGACTAGAAGCCAGGGACCCTTCCCTTACATGCCAAGCTATGCCTCCAGGAAACCACTTGACTTGAACCCTGAAGACGAGAGCGACACCTTACTAGGAGGAGCAGAACCACTTCAACTTGTTCTCCTTCCTAAGGGACAGAACCAGGAAGCTCCGCCTACACTGCAAAAACCAGCCAATCCCAGTGTTGGCTGATACTTGATGAGTTTTATCATCTCTGTTTACTGTTATAGACTCAATTAATGCTGACGGCACTGGTTTGACACCACTTCCTCTGTGGTGATGTGGTGGTGGTGGTGGTGGTGGTGGTGGTGGTGGTGGTGTGGTGGTGGTGGTGTGGTGGTGTGGTGGTGGTGGTGGTGTAGGTGGTTGGTATGTGTAAAAAGGGGCACTGTGTGACCTCACTTCCTGTTTCTGCCTGTCTTGGGGAGGAGTGGTTCTACTGGGGGAGAGAGGGGGGGGAGGGCGCACTAGGGTCGTTTTGTCTCCCTGGGGTCGTGTGGGAGGAGTTGAATTGGACGCTATGGATGAAATGGCAGGAAATGATATCACACAGTGGTAATGGGCGGAGGAGTGGAAGGTATTTCTTCAGTATTTCTTCTATCGGTTACTTCTTGTTCGGGACATTAGAGCTTGATTCTTTTCTTTGCATTCGCTCAGCCTCCTTTCGATATTTTTCTCAGAGTCCAAAAACTTGATGGAAACCTGCATGACTGATTGATTAAATACATACTAGAGAGGCAGTTTAACTGGTGTGAGCGGGACCTGGTTTATTAAGGAAACCCTTCCATTGAGGTCCATCCAAGAAGTTCTCTTTCCTCCTGCTCTCTCTCTATCTCACTCGTCCTCACTCGCTCTCTTTCGAACACGCACGACAATGGGCGGCCATTTTGAGAGTCTTGTGCAACGTGGATGCTGCTAGCGTTGCTAAGCTATAGCTAAACCTTTGGTCATGCATGGTTAGGAACAAGAGAGAGAGAGAGAGAGAGAGAGAGAGAAAGAAAGAGTGAGAGTGGTAAAAAAAGAGAGAGACTTATGAGGAATGGACCTTTTTTTTCCACACCGGATTTAATTCTTGTTAACGATGATAGTCTTATGAAAAATGCTATAAATGTCAATGAAAAAATGATTACAATGATGATGATGAAGATGATGACGATGAATGATTTGTAGAACTGTTATTGTAACGCTGTTGTTTCATTTGGAGTTTGATAATGCTATGCCCATCTTGTTTTTTATCAACGATACCCCCCTCTCCCCCCCCCCCAACTCTCAGACCACCCACCGGGTACATACACAGCAGTCTACTGTAAGTTATCTGAGGGACTTCCTGCTGTTGCTGGGGTCTCTTTAGTGAACAAAGAATTTCAGGACGTTCATGGCTTATTAGATGTTTTTTGGGTGGAGAGTGAATCTCAGCGACACGAACCGGAATATCTGCTGAAGTCCGCCTTTACATTCTGGGAAAGTCTGTTGTTGTTTAATTGCTTTGTCGTTGTTGTTGTCGTTATCGTTGTTGTTGTTTTCCTTGGGTTCCCTTCTGCTGGCGGTGTCAGTGCAGTATTATAGTGTGTTGACAGTATTGAGGTGCTGTTGCCATCTCTGTCCACCAGAGGGACGTCATCCACACATACAACCCATCCGTCTGTTTTTTGCACATCTTGAGTGGCAACCCTCCCTTAAACATGGCACGTCGCACTACCGTTCTTTTCGTATTCTTTTGGTTTTGGGTTTTATTATGTTGTGTCCCCCTTTCGGTGGGTGTCTAAAGTGTGTCCGCAGTAGTTGACAACAAACACACAGGGACTGTGCCAAAGTTGCACCAGCCGCCCTAAACCCCCCTCCTCAACCCCAACTAATGGACCCCAAACCCCGCCCCCACTGTCCAATAACCCACCAACCGGTCCTGCCCACTTCCCCCCTCAGCTCAGGATGACCACCCAGAGAACAGGCGGAAGTGAGGTCGCTCCACCGGAGGAAACTGCCGGTTGCCACTGGCGACGCCTTTTTGCCAGAACTCATTGGAAATGTCTGCCTTCCCCCCCTCTCTCTCACTCTCTTCCCCGCTCTCTCCTTTCGTCTCTCTCAGTTTATTTTTTACCTCACTCAGTCCAACTGCTGTGACATCACTGCTCTCAACGTAGCAGGAAGGAACAGGAAGGAGTTGTCATCCTTGCGGTCATGGCGACAGATTATATGTAGATTATATATAGATTATATATAGAGCAAATGTAGAGAGGACAAACGAAACTCTAGATTTAATTTCAGAAGTAGACATAGTATATAGATAAGAAATATGATAATAATAGGATAATATAATACAGATATTCAGATAGGAGATATTTTGCCTTCTGTTAAATAGTACAATCTTATTACACATGCGCACACACACACTAGATTTCCTACACGCACACACACACACACACACACACACACACACACACAACACACACACACACACACACACACACACACACACACACACACACACACACACACACACACACACACAAACACACACACACACGTAGCCCCAAACCACAAGCACTGACTATGCAGAGACTCTATGGGGAGAAAGGATGCACACCAGATGAGAATAACTCATCTCTACCCAGATGAAATGATTATAAAATGATTATGACGCTCACACACTCAAACACACATTCACCCAGCCCCTGACCCCACCGTAACACCACAACTAGCCGCAGTCTTAGCTTATTGTTAGCTAAATAAACACGCGGTGCAACTGGTATCTGTCTTTCAAACCCTCTTCAGTAGTCATGGTTATCAATCTATTCGTTTTAGTAATCAATCTTTTTATTCATTTGTATATTAATCTATTGATTGGGTTATCAATCTATTGATTCATTGGGTTACTAATCTATTTATTTATTTGGTGATTAATCTATTAATTTTGTTATTAATTTATTGATCTATTTATTTATTTGCATATTTATTTGTTCATGATTCGTTACAGTATTTATTATATTGATAATATTTATATATATATATCTATATCTATATATAGATATATATATATTTATATATATCTTCTAATTTGTTTATTGATCTGTTAAACTGGGCCGATTTACAGAGCCGCAGTGCCTTCTGTATCCAAGTCATACGTATGACCCCTGCAGACCACGGCCCCGCGACCCCACGCCCCCGTGACCCCGGCCCCTCGAACCCCCGATCCTCCCCTGATTAGGAAGTAAAGATCGACCACGCCACGCCTTAAGACAGTCCTACTGGCTTCCACACAAACACGGAGACAGGACTAATCTTTTGTGTTGATTTTTAATTTTGGAATAAAAAGCCAAGAGACTAAAAGTTGACTTTAGAGGCAGAAGTCAACGTCAGGCTGCGGTGTCGCACTCCTTGGTCCCCACATTCAGCTAGAACTCAGATTGTGTTTCTTTTCTAGAAGTTCTCCCTCCGAAAAGACGAACAAACAAACAAACAAAAAAAAACTTTGTCTTTTAATCCTTTGAGTGGTTTCTTTGAGAATTTTCAAATCTTGAACCACGTTGTATGCTACCAAGTAACTCTGTACTACAAACACAACGACAACACACAAGTTGGAACGGCTGGAACACTGAATGCTGCAAGCTAACCTTAGCCTTCCACTTTACCTCTCCATTAGCATAGCATGAAGCTGTCTGCTGTCCGGCGTGGAGATAGCCTGGGTCCCGTGGAGAGAGACAGAGAGAGAGAGAGACAGAGAGAGGTTCACCAAGGTGAAAAGCTGTTTGCTCACTTCTCAGGTCAATCTAGTGCTAGCTAGTTAGATAGATAACCGTAGAAGAGCGACCGCTGACAATGCTAGGAGGTTAACTGAGTTATTGTATGGTTTTACCTGGCATAGCCATTCAGTCAGACGTTGTAATGTCGACACCCCCCCCCCCCCCCACCCCACCTTCCTTCCTCCCCCTTCTCCCCTCTCCTCTCCTCCCTCTTCAAAGCCGTACATTACAGACGCTGGCTCCCCTCTGTGTCCTCATGCACAGCCCACTATAGCTCTGATAACCAGTTGCACCCGGCCGCTCATGGGTTCAACGCGCCACAGGGGAAACCCTCCTCCATTTTGGCTCTCCACTCGACCACATGCTTCGTCCAGAATTGTAACCGCAGATCCAAAATGGTCGACACACAACACTGCCCTCTGTCCGACCGCATGTTGTGTGCGTGCTTCCCAACAACAAAACAAAAACCCCATCCTTACAAAACGATATTTTATAATTTGGGTGTTTTCTATTCAACGCTGTTGTTGCTGTTGTTGATTTTGTTGTTTTCATCGGGTATTTGGGCACTGTGCAGGGGGGTTGCAAGTCATATTTATTTTTTTGTTTTTATTTCATCTGAGCGTTTCACTAAATGTTTTTTTTTTTTGTATTTGCTTCATCCTTGTTACTTCTCCATCACACTCTCTCATTCAGAGCTTGTGGTCCTCA
>OLKM01002574.1:57500-63452 GCA_900291075.1 Melanogrammus aeglefinus
ACGGCATTGAACAACCAACAGTGTGAGATGCACAGACAATAACAGAGACCCCACCACACCCCCAGGCCTCCGATGCCGCCCCACCCCGAGGCATTCTTTGAAGCAACTTCTGGGCTCCAGCCATCCATCCATCCATCCATCGCTCCATCCATCGGCATGTCAACCATTGGAATCCAACCCTTGAACAAACTCACCAGTGCCACAGTAGAAAACCATACAGTATTCATTTAGCAAGTTTTTTTTGGGGGGGGAAAGAGATAAAAAATAAAATAACATAAATGGCAATTTAGGATAAAAGAAGTATTTAATTACAAGATTTGCATGTGCAATGTGCATGCCACTATGTGGGATACCAAGTCAACTTCAGGAATTAAAAAAAAAGAATATAAAGAAAAAAGTATATATATGTAAAAATATATATAGATAGATGTTTTTAAGAGCAATGTGTTTCTTTTTTCTTCTATTTTTAAAAACAAAAAACCTAAAAAACCTTGACCAAAAAAAAAAAAAGATCCTGAGAAAAAAAAAACGGAAATGACTTTGGTGATGAAAATCAAAGAATGTTTGTTTGTTATATTGCCAGTTACTTCACTCGGGACAGGGGTGATGGTGGGTGTGTGGGGTGGGGGGGGGGGGGACATGAATAGATGACTCAAATGTTACAAAAAAATGAAAAACGTAATAAAAAAAAACGGGAGAGATTAAACTTTTCCGTGACGAAAAAACAATCCCAGAGAGTATCAAGCTGCCTGAATCTGAACCTGGTGACGTTATCCCTGTTATTCTGGATATGAAACCTCTCCCCAATTCCTCTCTCTCTCTCTCTCTCTCTCTCTCTCTCTCTCTCTCTCTCTCTCTCTCTCTCTCTCTCTCTCTCTCTCTCTCTCTCTCTCTCTCTCTCTCTCTCTCTCTCTCTCTCTCAGTTTTTTTCTGACTCTATCTCTTGCTCTGTCTGTCTTTCTCTGTCTATGCTGTTTCTACCAGTGCATTTTGTAATTTCAAACAGAACTCTTCCTAACGAACCTGAATAAACCAGAGAATGCATTCTACCCCCTTTGTCTCATTATTTTGCTCCCTCTGTCTCTCATGCACACATGCATGCACATACCATACACACACTTCACACACACACACACACACACACACACACACACACACACACACACACACACACACACACACACACACACACACACACACACACACACACACACACACACACACTCAAAACACACATACACGCCATAAAAACACACATGATAATAAATAAACAATCACACTCACAAATACCCTCATTGCACAGGGGCACCGATAAACAATAACCATTAACTTCACACACACATCCACATCCACACGCACATTCACACCAACAGCACACACCCCACGAACATACAAACACTGCACCAACTCACACACAACCGTAACCATTAATATTGCTCGAATACACAGACACACCAAGAAGAACACACATGCACCAACATACACACTTTAACCATAAGAAAAGAATAAATAAAACATGAGGTACAGAAAACACTCAGTGATGACCGAAAACTTTACATGCGGGTCTTCTCATTCGGAAGCCACACCTCATACATCGACCGCATTTAAAACCAGGGCGCATCGCTGCCTTGTTTGCATCAGGTCAAGGAAAGAAAGAAAATGGTTTGAATTGGGTCTAATGCAGGCTATCTTCCAGAGAGAGGGAACAGAGTATAAGGCAAAACAAATTAATAATGACTGAATGAATGAAAGTAGGGCATTATGTATGACATAAGTCGGTTATGTTCCCCTTCCTCGGTTAAGTAGAGCTGTTATTTCACTTTCATAACGGCACTCTCCTCCTCTGTTTCTGTGATGCGGTCAGCTTTTGGCTCATTGTGACACAACGTAGCGTGTCACAACTGGACGCAAGCTAGTCCAGTTAGTACATTGACATGTGTCATGGTCCGCTCCTGATTTTCCCATTCACCTGCCTGCCAAGCTGATCTCACCTAATTAGCTCAACCACCTTCATCTGTGCTCCCTCTATACCAATCCTCTCTCTCTACTCAGACCCCGTTTACACGAGCATGGTGTAATTTTTATAAAACGAAGACATTTCCCCTACGTTTGAGGCTTTCATTTTAGACGCAAACGGAAGAATTCGCCCCCGTAAAAACGTTATCCAAAAAAAAACTCGCGGCCAAAGTGATTTTTGGAAAATCTTCGTTTAATGCGTTTGGTTGTAAACAATTGATAAACTGGTGGTAAACGGAGTTTTGGGGCAAGCAACGTCACAGTATGCGACAAAGTACACCAAATGTTGCCGACCAGATGATTACATTTTACATGTTCTTACGGTGCGACTGCACATTTTAGCGGCTGAGGATTCAATGGAATGCGCTCAGAACAAAGCCATCGCATTATGTTGGTGCAGACCCTTTTTCTGTCTGTTGCATTTGCAAATTCGAGCTGCCTATTTTATGTGGTTAGGAGCACAGTTAAGAATGAGGCTTCGGAGTCAGCAATGTTTGCAACAACGTCCTCCCCCTTCCAACACGGAAAAACAAGTTCGGGCCTAAACGCCCCGCCGCGGATTTTGAGTTCGGGGCCCGGGGCGCGAATCCGCTGCTATCCGAAGAGAGAGCACACTTCCGGGCGGGGTGGGCCGAGCAACTTTTCAGGAATTCTGATTGGTTAATGTGGAGCTTGAGCTTTATCGTTAGACTGCCCACTGTGGTTTGGCGTGGCTCATGACCAGACCATGTATGTACACGAGGTTCGTGTAAACAATTTTAAAAAAAAACGGTCTCGTGTAAATGCAGTTGTTTATTTGCAAAACGAGATGGCCAGAATTCGTTTAGGAAAAACCCTGCTTCGTGTAAAACGTAGTTTCAGTCTCTGCAGATCGTCTTCTCGTTAACTCACAGAGCGTTTCCCGCAACTCCCAGGAACTGTTTCGCCGACGCTGTGATCCTGCCTGTTCCCGAACCCATCGCCTGTCTATGACCAACCCGCCTTAGTTGTCGAGTCCCTGGCCGGCTCTGTCTGCTCACATGTTTTCCGTTTCCTCGCCTACCTGCCTTCCATCCTGATACCGACCCCTCGCCTGCCTGACTACCAGTCCGCCGATGGTACCCCAAGTCTACCTGATTGCCTGCCGGTCCCCGAACTGTTGCTTGTCCCCGTTTACTCTGCCAGCCCGATCCAGATCATCTGTGAAATCAATAAACCTTTGGACTGCCCTGTCACCATTGTCAGTCTGTGCACTGGGGAGTGCCCTGCACCAGGTGATGGCCACTGCTGCCACAGCAAAGAATCAGCGGGGCCTGGCGCACGTCCGCAGGTATTTACGAATGTCCAAGTAGGCGCCGTCGCTCCACCTCTCGTCCCTTCACCCCGTGAGCCCAATGTGGGGATTCCAGAGCGTTATGATGGCGACCCTACCACTTGTAACCAATAGTATACCCACTAGGAACGCACAAGGATTTACGTATACCCGCTTAAAAATGTGCACGGCATACGTTTATCATCGTCTGGACAGATCTCGATTCTGTTTATTTTTTTCGCAAAATACCGGTTGGGGTATTAACTGCAATTAAAATACTTTTTAGCCAGGGGAAGTTACTCCTACTTTCACCATTCATAAAAATCCCCCTGCAGGGTCGCGCTCTGCCTGTCTACTGTTACTAAGCACGGATGCTGCCCCTGCATACACTGCATGTTTAGTTTTCGGGCCGAGCCTCTCACCTTCTCGCAGCGGCTGTATAGAAAATCACACACAGATGAAAGTAAACGCGAGATAACAATTGGCATAAGCAACATACAGTTAAAAACAACAGTTTAAAACAACTGGATATGATAAAAATACACAACACAAACAACTTAAAGATCCCAGGCTACATCTACAATAACATTCAACGTTTACAATATGAAAACGCAAATTTACACTATTTCAGTGTTTTAGTTAGTTTAGCCTGCCCAAATATCTACTGCTGCCACTTAAGTAGACCTTTCAGCAGCAAATGCGAAACTACAGTGCTACGGAGACTAGCAAAGACAACATAAAAGGGTGTGTGTGTGTGTTGTGTGTTGTGCCCAATCGTAAATGTGTGTGGTGTGTGTGCGTATGTGTGTGTGTGTGTGTGTGTGTCACCCATATTAAGGGGTCCCTGTTAAACCACATAACAAGTAGTCAACATAAAGACAATAGTTTTAATCCCACTGTATGTCTTCCTTGTTATTTAAGTATTGAGGAACCCCTTGCCAGCTTTCGCAGACTGGTGTCAGGCTAGGATTTTAAAAAACAGGCATCCGTGGTTAGAGTGGAGGGAAAAAAAAGTCAGGTAAATCACTTATTGCAAATTGAGAGAATATAGCTAATTCATTTGGGTCATTTTTAAGGTGCAGATATGTCAGACTTTTACACAATTCCAATTACTTATGTGTGTTAGATAACAGTAAGGAGCATAAAATTAGGAGCAATTGAAAGGAGTGAAACATTAGGTCTCCTTTCATCTCCTTCTCATTGCATCTGGTTTAGCCATGGCTGTAAACAGTTCATTAAATTATTTTGAGTAGGATTTTCACCTTTGTTTTTTAGCATGAGTGCCTATTTGCATATGGATTTGTGCTTGCCATAGCATGTAGTTGTTGGAACTTGGAACAGTGCATACAGAACTGCGAGAAGTTCCTTCTCAATTTGCGCGTAGCACATCTCGGTCGTTGTCCAAGGAGCGGGAAGCATAAGCGATGGGGGCTCCATTCCTGTAACACGCCGCCCCAAGGCCATTACTGGGGAAGGCATCGCAGGTGAGCGTAACTGGCTTTCGTCACGGTCGTGATAGTATCTCAGCGTTTGGTGGGCTGGCAAGAGACCTCTTGAGCCGTGTCGAAAAGCATTTACTTGGTGTTGTTCATACCAGATCTATCACAGTCCTTGTGCGTACAGGCTGATTATAAGGGGAGCAGAGACCTCCACTGATTTTCAGGATGAAACGAGGCCAATGTAATTTATGACGCAGAGGAAGCGCTATCAACGCTGCAACATTGTTTGGTGCTGGCATTTCCGCAATTGACCTTTACACTAACGCCCCGCCCCCCTTAGCTTACTGTTGGCCTATGTACTGTCAAGCTTTCGGATCCAGCAAAAGAAATAGTGGCGTTTTTCAATGATACCATCGACACAATTTCAAAGGAAAAATCACCTCACCATTTGCGAAAAACGGTTCTGAGAATCAGAGAGGAAGCCGACAGAAGGCCGTCTGCAGTTAGCGTTGGATGAAGATATATCCACAATATCGTCTGCTGTGCGGAACGATATTACACCAGGTTGTATTTGTTACAGCGCCGCCAGGATATTGTTCCCATATAGATGGGATTGATTTATACCCTGGAAGCTCATAACAGAAAGCAAGAAAGCCCAACGAAGTCGCTGCACAAGATTGACCACAATAATGGCATAAACTGAGGAGTAATAAAATAAAAGCTGTGCCCATAATCATCCGTAGTGGTCGCAAAGCCCAGACGGTTTGACCCGCACAACGGAGACCTATTTGTTGCCACTACACAGGAGCAGGTAAACTTTACATGTATTACAGGGACATTATTTTAGGTTTGATTGGTTGTGAGTCTCACTTTTTTGTTACTTATGATAATTACAGACGATGGCGCTCTTATAAACATACGTTTCTTTATTTAATCTTTCCGTGATTCAGCTGTGATGTGTCTTTCCACACTGCTATTATGCCACGTGTGGCACTCTCTTCTTTGGTCTTGGGCTTGGGGAAGGGAAAAAATTGGACACCACCTTCGACACTTTTGAGAGTTATCAGGTGGTCGGATTTACAGCGTCCCGCTATGCGCACCGCTTCGGCATATTAGCATCTGCTGAAAGCTTGACAAGACCTCTCGGTTGCCTATACACACATGGTGCTAACGTATAGAATTGCGTCAGTGGGCTGTTATAGGGAG
>OLKM01002575.1:0-63446 GCA_900291075.1 Melanogrammus aeglefinus
TCCAACGTGCCGTGTCCCGTGTGAGCACCACAGGTGATGTAAGACACTTTGTTATTAAAGCACGGCTCCCGTCCATCTACAGTTCGGCTAACACCGGATTGGACCGGTTCTGGGCTCATCGGTAGTGTATCCCCCGACGACAATGTCAACCCAACTTCACTTCTGCGTCAGAATGACCATAAATAATACTTGGCAGGTAAATTACGAAGCTTGAGAGATGATCACATAAGTTACAAAGTCAACGATGGACGACAATTTCATGGTAAAAAAATAAGTAAAATCTGCAGAAATATTTACACGTAACCATGATCTGCGGATGATTTTATATTATGACACAAAATGTAATATTATACTAATATTAGTATATATATATATATATATATATATATATATATATATATATATATATATATATATATATATATATATATATATATATATATATACATACATACATACATACATACATACATACATACATACATACATACATACATACATACAGTGGGGCAAAAAAGTATTTAGTCAGCTACCAATTGTGCAAGTTCTCCCACTTAAAAAGATTTGGTCTTTGGTCTTGGCCATAGTGGAGTTTGGAGTGTGACTGTTTGAGGTTGTGGACAGGTGTCTTTTATACTGATAAGGAGTTCAAACAGCTGCCATTAATACAGGTAATGAGTGGAGGACAGAGGAGCCTCTTAAAGAAGAAGTTACAGGTCTGTGACAGCCAGAAATCTTGCTGGTTTGTAGGTGACCAAATACTTATTTTCCACCATAATTTGCAAATAATTTCTTAAAAAAATCAGACAATGTGATTTTCTGGATTTTTTTTTTCATTTTGTCTCTCATAGCTGAGGTTTGGCTGACTAAATACTTTTTTGCCCCACTGTATAAAGATATTACAGTCAACTGTATGAAGCTTTATAGTATTTTATCAGCTAAAATCCCAACCTTATTAAATGTTCCATCTCAAACCACAGTAAAGCGTGTACAAAGTATTAACAATCACAAGAGTGTAGAAGATGCCTTCGAGGAAACGTCTGTTCGTCCTTAACCTCGCACTCTGCGAAACACGAAAAGGACCCGACTCTC
This sequence comes from Melanogrammus aeglefinus, assembly GCA_900291075.1. NCBI lineage: Eukaryota > Metazoa > Chordata > Actinopteri > Gadiformes > Gadidae > Melanogrammus > Melanogrammus aeglefinus. The sequence goes on from OLKM01002575.1 coordinate 1,093, forward strand.
TCACGTCCGTGGTCCACGAGAGAAAAGACGGCTCACAGGCTGAACAGGGAGACAGAGACGGACAGAGAGACAAGGACAGCAAGGGAGACGGACAAACAAAACAAAAAGTGCAAGAGTCAATACACAAGCTACAACAGGGATCGTCCAAGCTAACCGCTAACGTTCAACACAACTACCAACAAACCCTTTTTCCGACAAACGACGGAAAAACCAGCGTACAGGACAGGCGAGAAACGGCCGTGATCGCATAAGAGGTTTCCGGCAGCTAGCCTGTACAGAAAGACCTATCTCCTCCCCTTGTCTCTACCCCTCGTGTCCGGGTCGCCCCCACTGCACATCTAACGGTGTCACGCTGGTCGACAGACGCTCCCGACGCTGCCCATGGCTGGCTCTCGTCCCGAAGACGCGGCCGGCGTTCCCTCCGTGACTGAGGTCGACGCGATGCTGTACCAACACACCATGGATACAAGTGGGTCTCTGCATGCACACACACTGCATGCGTGTGTGTGTGTGTCTGTGTGTCGATGGTGACGCATGTGTGTTCAAGCGTGCGGGCAGACTGCCACGCATTGACACACATACACACGCATGTGCGGTCTTCATATTCCCGAGATATTTATTCCCGAGGTGTTTATGTATGTTATTTAATGAAGCGATACGACGAGGGGATGTGGTTTAAGATCATCGCTAGAACGGCAGGAACTAGCCAGGAACAAGAAACTAGGCCGTGGCGCGAGCATCACCCAACGCAAGGGTCACGTCGGGATTACACCGCGGTCAACAACACAATGTTCTATCAAATCTAACGTAGGCGCATTGTGCGTGAATGCTTAAAAATAGGATACGAGGAATGGGCTAACCTGGTGATAGTTAGTGCTTGGCATTTGGTTCAATGAACATCCTTACTGTACCGACAACGATATATTGTTTCTCCTTTTGATAAATGTACTTGTTGTAAGTGACTTCGGATAAAAGCGTCTGCTAAAGGCCCTAAATGTAAATGTAAATGAATGCGCCCTCAAAATCTATTTGGTTTCTTTAATTGTATCTCTGTTTTCCAGGAAGTACACAGGGTCTAACTAATACCTGGAAAACAAATCAGTCACGTCCGGGGACTCAGTTGCAACACAAACGTTAGTTAGCCGTTAGGACGGATCTTAGTAACGGCTGAGCAGCGGAGACGCTGGCTGTTGACTCAGCCAGCCGACTCCGGCTAATGCTCTCTGGAGATCTGTGGCTTTCCCAAACTGAACAAATATAGCATGCTCCTGAATCAATGGCGGAGTGATATTCATGGTGATGAGGTCGTTTTCACCGCGCATTGGATACACAAGGATTGTTTTTGGTGATGTCAGACTCATTACTGGTGCATGAAGATTACCTTTGTTTGAGTCGCTTCTGGGGCAGGGCTCTGGGGAGAGAGAAAGAGATAGAGAGAAAGAGAGAGACAGAAACAGAGACACAGACAGACAGAGAGCGAGAGAGAGAGAGACACAAACAGAGACAGACAGAGACACAGAGAGACAAAAAAAGATCATCCCTAACTGAGCAGGAACCAACACATAAACATCTCCTCCCACCAACGTATCATCACTATTCTGATTCTGATTCATGTTCAAAAACGGATACTTTAAAGAACATCAGTCAACGACAGCATACATCGGAGCACTAAAATAAACCTCCTCTCCTCTCTTACACACTGAGCAGCCCCCCCTGCTCCTCCGTTAAGTAGGGGAGACCTTCTCGGGACTAGGCTGAGGTACTGATGGCGATAAGTGCCGGTGAGAGCCCCGCATAAGTGGCCCAGGGGCAGGTAGCCTCAGTCTGGTTAGAGTCAGCTAGCCTTCAGTCTCAGTCTGGTCAGAGTCAGCTAGCCTCCTGCCTCAGTCTGGTTAGTCAGCTAGCCTCCTGCCTCAGTCTGGTTAGTCAGCTAGCCTCCTGCCTCAGTCTGGTTAGTCAGCTAGCCTCCTGCCTCAGTCTGGTTAGAGTCAGCTAGCCTTCTGTCTCAGTCTGGTTAGAGTCAGCTAGCCTCCTGCCTCAGTCTGGTTAGTCAGCTAGCCTCCTGCCTCAGTCTGGTTAGAGTCAGCTAGCCTTCTGTCTCAGTCTGGTTAGAGTCAGCTAGCCTCCTGTCTCAGTCGGGTTAGAGTCAGCTAGCCTCCTGCCTCAGTCTGGTTAGAGTCAGCGCAGGCTAGCGTGAGGGCCGGGCCGACCAGCACGCCATATATCTCTGCGATAGCGCCGATGACGCAGTCGGTCCACACCAGCGCTTCCTCTTTCTGGGGTAGTTCTCAGCCCGTTTATTGGTGGGCCATAAAGCCAGGGTGGGTTTCGTCATTGGGTTCTGCATTGTGCCGTGTACAGGGGAGGTCAGAGCTCGAGTTACACACTCAACGTTAATGAACCTGGCACTTTCAGAAGCTTTTTGGACTAGGGGGAGCAGGTATTATATCTAGGAGAACGCTCTTTTTATTGCCTTTCCCCCCTAAAATATGGAGCCAAGGGCTGGCGCCACCTGGTGGCGGGGCGGCCAAAACATGGGGCATCCATTGAGACTACACTGTTCTTTTGTGTGTGTGTGTGTGTGTGTGTGTGTGTGTGTGTGTGTGTGTGTGTGTGTGTGTGTGTGTGTGTGTGTGTGTGTGTGTGTGTGTGTGTGTGTGTGTGTGTGTGTGTGTCACTGGTACCAACTGTGTGTGTGTGTCTCACTTGCACAAACAATTGTGTGTATGTGTGTGTGTGTGTGTATGCAGTGCGTGCGTGCTCGTGTGTGTGTGTACCTGTAGAGGTTGGGGTCCAGCAGCATGGCAGTGTCCGCGGGGAGCTGGGACAGGTGCACCACCTTGGTCTTCAGCTGGGACCGCTCCGTCTCATTGACCCACGCGTCTGGGAGTCTGCACACACACACACACACACACACACACACACACACACACACACACACACACACACACACACACACACACACACACACACACACACACACACAGACACACATCTTGGTAAGTAGGATCGAGAGGGGAGTTAAAGGGGTTTAAAGGATCGATAGAGGAGGAGCTACAGTTGATGGGGGGGGGTATCGTTGATAGAGGAGGAGCTATAGTAGAGGGGTGAGGGGTCACATGGTTGATAAGGGAGGAGCTAAAACAGGGGGAGGGGGTACATGGTTGTTACAGTAGATGTGTCCAGAACACATGTTAACACCTTCTTTTGAACACAGAGTACACTTCCATAAGTGACACAACCTTGACCAAAAAACTACTGTGCTACTACACACACACACACACACACACACAGTTATATGGCATATGGTATGGTTTTCATCCACATGATTTGGGGGAGACACGGCGCATGTGGATTCAACGTGTGGACACACACTACAGCCATCACTCACACAACCTTGACCAAAAAACTACTGTGCTACTACACACACACACACACACACACACAGTTATATGGCATATGGTATGGTTTTCATCCACATGATTTGGGGGAGACACGGCGCATGTGGATTCAACGTGTGGCCGGAATTCTGCAGCCACACCTTTGCTTCCCATTGCTTCCGAAGTGGCGGGACGTAGCATCGAGTAAAGGGGTTCCCACACAGGGAAGGGTACATGTACACACAGTCGGGGTAAACGCAGATGCAAAGTCAAACCAAAAGGTGTGCAAACAACACACCCATCCACCCACCAAGTGAAGTTGTCCGCACACAAAGACAAACTCGCTATCTCTTCCACCTCTTTGTGTGAGGCTGCAGAACAGGGAGGATGGGGTGTGTGATTAGATATGGGAGGGGAGGGGAGGAGGGGGAGGGGGGCCCACGTGCGTCACCAGCGCAGAGCGTCCCGGGCTGGCGGGCCCAGCCCCGCTACCCTGCTGCAGCAGCGACGGCGCCACAGCCCCCCCGCAGCAAAAAGGGAGTGTCCGCACGCTGGAGACAAAGAGAGCTGAGAGTCATCTGCACCACCAGCACCACCCCCCCCCTCCCCCCCTCCTCCGCTCCTCTCCACCACCACGGCCGTCCTACACCCACCACCATCCCCGCACCCCCTTATCCACCACCACCCACACCAGCCCCACCACCAGAACCCCCGCACACACACACACACACACTCACCAGCACACACACACACTCCACACCCACCCACACCAGCCCCACCACCAGAACCCCCGCACACACACACACACACCTCACCAGACACACACACACTCCCACCCACCCACACACACGCGCCCCCACTCCATCCCACCATCTCCTCCAACCCCATCGTTCCCACCGTCACGATGTGCGTCATCGCAGGAGCCCCCAGAGATAGATACACACACCCTCAATGCACACACACACACACACACACACACACACACACACACACACACACACACACACACACACACACACACACACACACCACACACACACACACACACACACACACACACACACACACACACACACACACACACACAGCGCGCGCCGCGCAGCAGACGAGCGGGCTGACTGCCAGCCAGCCAGTCAAATAACTCTCCTGCCTCGTCAGCCCATTCAGGGAGAGAGTGGGCAGGTAGCGTTCACACGCTGCAGAATCAGCACCGCATGCATGGGGAGAGGGAAGGGGGAGGGGGGGAGAAACAAAGACAGGGAGAGAGAGGAACAGAGGGGTAAAGACTCAGAGACGGACAGAGAGTGAGAGAGGCGGGGAGAGACAAAGACAGGGAGAGAGAAAGAGGTACAGAGGGAATAAAGACCCCGATAGAGAGAGAGGGCGAGGGCGAGAGGGATGAAGACTCAGAGAGACAGACAAAGAGAGAGGGAGAGGAAGAGACACACAGAGACAGAGAGAGAGGTACAAGAGAGATTCAGCGAGACATAAAGATTCAGACATAAACTTTAGCGAGACAGAGAGAAAGAGACTGAGACAGACAGAGAGTAAAGGGGGGAGATAGAGAGAGAGAGAGAGAGAGAGAGAGACAAAGATGGCGCAAAGAGGAAAGGAGGGACACACAAAGAAAGAGAGAAACAGAGGGAGAGCGTGCGGCAGAGACAGAGTAGAGTCGGATAGAGAGCAGAGGAGAGACAGATGTGAATGAGTGGAAGGGAGCGGGTAAGACAAAAAAAAAAGAGCCTGATGCATGCAGGCGGACTGGGCGTGACGCCAGGGGGGAAACGTAAAAGACTGGAAGGGAGCGGGTAAGACAAAAAAAAAAGAGCCTGATGCATGCAGGCGGACTGGGCGTGACGCCAGGGGGGAAACGTAAAACACCCAACAACGTTGAGTCAGTTAAAACGTACATTATCCAAACCCCCGCTGTATGTCTCCCGACGTGCCCCTTTAGGGTCCGGGGAGGGACACTACAGAAGGTAACGGCGGATCCTTCCGGAGCGGGACTCGACTTGGCTGAACACAGGCAAAGGGGGCACGCCGCGTCACGACACCACATTCATGCCACACGAAGTTGGCGTCGGTAAAATGCAGATGTGGCACAAAAGGACGAGCCACCAGGGTCACAGCGACCAACAGCCAATCGCGACGCTCCTCCTCCGACACGCAGAGGTGGAAAATGCCCAATGGCGGTTGCACCCAATTTATCGCCCTGTAAGCAACACCCTCGTGTGCTCCTTCAAGGTCCAAATGACAATTTATTAATTACAGATGCATTGACGAATTGTGTTATTGAATAATGCATTGGGGTGTGACTTTTATCATTACATGCACGGCAAGTGGTCGCACAAATTTAAAAGATGAACGCACACACGGTAAAGGTGCGCACACGCACACGGGTAAAGGTGTACACACGCACAGAGGAAAGGTGTGCATCATTGCGCGTGCGCACACACGCGCACACACACACACCGAGCGGGGAAACCTGGTTAGCTGCTAGCTTTAAGCCACACTCTGCTCTGTTGCCCGAAGCTAGGGCTGCTAGTGAGGTAGCCTCCTCGTACACACCCACCCCTCTTCTCAGTGTGCATCACGTGGCCCTGCCCGTCTGATACTGCGCCAGCTGCTTCACCTCAAACCAGCAGCAGGCAGGGAGGCAGGGACACCTCCAACCTCTTCCCAGTGAAATGTTTCTCGGTAAGATAACAATGCCTCAGGTTTCACTTCAACATGGAGAGCATGTTGAGAGAGAGAGAGTGCACGAACGAGCAAGGAACTATGTGGCTGTGTGTGTGTGTGTGTGGCTGTGTGTGTGTGTGTGTGTGGCTGTGTGTGTGTGGCTGTGTGTGTGTGTGTGTGTGTGTGTGTGTGTGTGTATTCTCTGCATTTGCGTCACTGCTGATACATGAGAAGGCGGGCGATAAGATGGCGAGAGCCCCCTGGCTAGCCTCTGCTCAGATCTGGTTCATGGCGGTTCTGAACTTTGCGGGGCGGCTCTTTGAAGGGTCTGCTCTTGTATGTCTGGGGGGTGACCTGCTCTTCAAGGATGTCTCTGTTTACCCGGCATGGTACGCTGATGGCACATTGTGTACCTACCCTGACCCTTCCATCCTCTTTAATGGTGACAGGGACAGAGGGGGATCGTGGAGAGGATGAGGGGAGAGGGAGAACAGAGCCAGGGAGGGGTCTCTCTCCGCCTGGCTCCCCGAGGGTTGACTCATGTGTCCGCAACGCAACGGGACCACCTTGGGGGAATACACATGGGGGGGGGGGGGACCCCGGTCACTGGGACAAACAAGTGTGTGTGTAAGAGTGTATGTGTGAAAAAACACTATGTTTGTGTGTGTATCACTGGTACAAACCACTGTGTGTGTGTGTGTGTGTGTGTGTGGTGTGTGTGTGTGTGTTGTGTGTGTGTGTGTGTGTGTGTGTGTGTGTGTGTGTGTGTGTGTGCGCACATGCGTAGCCTAGTGCAGAAAAACGGGGGTAAGTCAGTGAAAGGTTTAAAAATAAATAAAATAACTAGCAAAAAACGAATGTGATCACTCATCCTACTCTACAGTCGTATTTCTTCTCAATGAACGTGCTTGTGCAGTATTTTAACCACTCCAATATTGATTGGATTATTCTCGGCCTTACTTGTAAATGGCTTGGATAAGAGTCATCTGCTAAATGGTGCGTGGAATTAGTTTGTTTTACACAACAACATAAAAACCTCTTCAGCCAAACTAAGGAAATCCCTTCGCACCAGCATAGGACGATATAAATTCATGAATATCCGTACCGCGATAATAGCTTTTCAACTTTTGAGAATGTTCTAAGTTAAAAAAGTAAAAAAATTCCCCCCACACATCGTGTTATAGTATAATTATACAAACCGCATACTCTAACCACAAACATCACACACACAAGAGTCGTGATCACAAGAAGTGTTTTATCCAAGTTCATCCAACTGATACACAGGTTTCAGTTCATCGTTCAGCCTGTTTCGGGGTCTTATTCAAACGTAGGGTGTAAAGAAAAGCCTTCAAGAGTGTGACAGGCAGTAACGTGCAGCTTGTAGCCACTTCTGACAGAAAGGGGGACGCGGTGGTGAGCCTAGAAAACATCCACCAACACATACTGTACTGTGTTCTGTATAATCCTGTACGGTGACTAACTGGCATGCCGAGAGAGACCGGCGAGAGGTTAACAGGCGGTGAGCGATGACGCCTGTTTGTATTTCATTATCACCAGCGGCACCAGAGGGCTTCAGCACTGGAGTCATCCAGCCATCCATCCATCACACACAGCCCCCCCCCTAGGACCTCCTGGCAGGGCGGCGGGGGGGGGGGGGGGTCCGTGTAGGGTAGTTTACTGCCGCTACAAGGCCAACGTGGCTAATCAGTTACGCGTTAATTAAAACGGTGTTAATGAATCTCAGCCGGAACACGATTGGTTCGGCCTTAATGAACCCCGGTGTTCCCATGGAGCGCGGCGATCCGAGACGGCGAGGGGGTGATGTCATGCGTGGCGGGCGGGCATTATGAGGCACCCCCCCCTCCCCACCAGGACGTTCCAGGGACCACTGCCGCCGCCCCCGGTGGAACCGCGACGCTCCGGCTGGTCGGTCGGTTGTCTCTCCGGCGTTCCCGAACAACGAGAGGCGTGTTAAACATTCACCAGGAATGGTTAACGGAGCCTGCGGGGATCCACTTTACAAACCGCCCCTTACTGCCTTAAATGATGCAGACGACACAGTGGTTAACGGGGCGAGAGGCGACACGCCGGCACGCACCGCCGCCGCGCGTCGGGATGCGTGGGAACGCTCGTCTGGAATTCCGGTTGACGGACGCTGACGATGTCCACGTCTTCAGGGGCATCGAGCCCGGCCTGCTGTCGGAGTCCGGCAGGTTCCTCTCTTCCCCTCATCATTTTCAACCTTAACCTATTTAAACCCGACCCCCCCCCCGCAACCCCTCCATTATTCACTCTCAACGCTCCTCTCTGGCCCACGCGGCATCGCCCACCCACTCGATCGCGTCATTCTCTCTCTCTCCCCCTCGCTCGTCCCTCCCCGACCCAGCTCCCATTTACTTTGGTGTGTCTTCCCCCCCCCCGATCCCTCGCGCTCGCTCCCCTCCCCCGCGCCGCAATCTTTCATCCATCTCCGCCTCTGTCTCTGTCTCCGTCTCTGTCTCGCGGCGCCCTAGCTGTTATCCATCCCCATCTCCTTGAATGGGAGGAGACAGGACCCCCCAACCCCCGGCCACACACGGAGGTGGAGGTCCCGTGTGTGTGCGTGTGTGTGTGTGTCTGTGTGAATGTGTGTGCGTGCCCTAGAAGGAGAAGGAAGGAAAAAGGAGCATGCAAGATGGAGGAACCGGGTTAAAGATGTGGATGGTGGGTTATGGTGGTGGTGAAGGGGAGGGTATATTCTTCTTCAGTGCTCCCTGCTCATCAAGGGGGGGGGGGGGGGGCCTTCATGTTGCAGCGTCCTGGCCCACTTGGACCCAGCGCTGTGGCCCAGTGACGTCTGCTCCACTTTCCACGGCCTCCATCTTTTAAAATTCCCCTTCTTCCAGCAGCCCTTTTTCTCACTGCGGTCTAATGACATCCAGAGAGGGAGTGGGAGTGGCAGGGCGGCTGTGAGGCCGGTGTGGGAGAGGTCTCTCGTCCACCAGAGACCTGCTGAGATAAATACTCTCCTTCATGCAGCTTCTGACTCGGCTGAAGACAGATGTGCTAAGACGTTGAATGAAATGGCGGTCTCTCCCACTCACTCTCGGCCCGTCTCTCCTCTCCTCTCTCTGTCTCCGTCTGTCTTTCCCTCTCACTCTCTCTCTGTCTCCTTGTGTCTCTCTCACTCTCCTCTCAATCTCTCTCCGTCTCTGTATGTCTCTCCCTTCCTCTGTCGGTCTCTGTGTCTCTCCTCTCCTCTCTGTCTCTGTTTGTCTCTCCCTTACTCTGTCTGTGTGGGTCTTCCTCCATCTGTCTCTGTGTCTCTCTCCTCTTATCTCCTCTCTATCTGTCCCTCTCTCTGTCAATGTGTGTCTCTCCCTCACTCTGTCTCTGTGTGTGTCTTCCTCCCTCTCTGTCTCTGTGTCTCTCTCTCCGTCTATGTGTGTCCCTCCCTCCCTCTCGGTGAGTCCAGAGACACTCTCTGTTTCTCTGCTGAGATAAATGCTCTCCTTCATGCAGCTTCTGATTCACTGCTGAAGACAGATGTGCTAAGACGCTGAATGAAACGGCGGGCTGGTCCATCGTGGTATTTCTGCTTTGCTAATTAATGATGCCAGATGTCGAACTGGAGCAGGATGATACTTTAGGAACCCTGGATCACTGACCCCTTGACCTGATTCTGCCGGCAAAGAAAATATTGACTAAATGAGTACATCCAGGTGAAATGCTTATGGTTTAGAGTTAGGGCTGTGCAATTAATCGAATTTCGATCGCGATATCGATTTTGGGGTCAAACGATCTCCAAACTCGTATAATCGAGTTGAAACGATTAATTTGACGATGATGATTATGACATAGAAACACGTATAAGTATCCAAAATAAAACCTTTTTCGTGTGTAAGTGTACTGTCTGCCACAACATTCTGAATCTAACATTTGATTTTATAAAAACGTTTCATGAATACAATATAAGAGACGCGCATGCGAAAGCATTCAACGCGGCGAGAGGGAGTACAATCAAACAGGCGTGCTGCATCAGGAAGTATGCCGTTGGCAGGAGGCGGGACATGCCAGTGAACCGCCAATCAGCAGCATCGGTCTACGCTGCTGATTGGCGGCTCACTGGCATGTCCCGCCTCCTGCCAACGGCATACTTCCTGATGCAGCACGCCTGTACTCCCTCTCGCCGCGTTGAATGTTTTCGCATGCACTTACACACGAAAAAGGTTTTATTTTGGATACTTATACGTGTTTCTGTGTGATATTTGATGGTCTTAGTATTTATATTTTATTCATGAAATGTTTTATAAAAATCAAATGTTATATTCAGAATGTTGTGGCAGTGCACTCAAACACAAAGAAAGTTAATTTTGGATACTTATACGTGTTTCTGTGATATTTGATTGTCTTAATATATATATTGTATTCATGAAATGTTTTATAAAAATCAAATGTCAGATTCAGAATGTTGTGGCAGACAGTACACTTACACACGAAAAAGGTTTTATTTTGGATACTTATACGTGTTTCTATGTCATAATTGATTGTGTCAAAAAATGCATGTTTTCAAACTCAAAAATAATCGTTTGAATAATCGTGATATCAATATTGACCAAAATAATCGTGATTATGATTTTTCCCATAATCGAGCAGCCCTATTTAGAGTTACATTTAACCTGGAATATTGACTAAACTGCGCTTTTTCCACTGCAAAACGTCACGGTACGGTTTGCATAGGAATCCGAGCCATTGCAGGAAAATCCCATGTTGTCTTTTTCTGCTGAACCGCGGAGCTGAGAAAGTATCCGGAGTCTGGAAGGAGTTATCTGTAGCGCGGGGATTCCATTCTGCTCCCTCAACGCGCGTCACCGGCCCTTTTGACGCTCGGAAGGCTTTACATTTTTTCCCTTGTCGAGAACACGGATGGTTCCACGTAAATAGAGAGAGGAAAGGCGTAGTGATGATACCACATTGACGCAACGCAATGACCACGCAGTCGTGAACCTGTTTTGGTTGAGTGTTGGGTTTATGTCGGGTTTACGTTAGCGGACCAATCACTGGGCTTGCCGCGGCGTCGCCTCAAAGCAAGGTTACAACTTGTGGGAGGCGCATATCAGGCCGGATGCAAGGAGGTTCCAAGTAAGGGGTCTGTAAACCCCCTTGCGTTGCGTCAGCGTTAACCATAACTAAGCCGTAGGCACGCAGCGTAGATGATTGGAGATGTAAGACTCGGAAAGTAGAGAAATTGCGTCATAGAATTGCAGCTGAGATAAAACTAGGCTCAAGCTTACATAAATCATATATGGTATATTCGGGATACACTTTCTTGGCCAACAATGTTAAGAGAACGTTAGCGTGCAGCAGATGGGTCATGGTACAAATGGACGCATTAGGGAGAGGCATCAGCATCATCGGCAGCTGATGCCTAAAGAGCAGCTACATCCAGGCCAGAGCCCGTCCCAAGGGGAGATGCCCCCAGGGTTACCCACAGCCCCATGGGTACTCACTCCCCCATGGGTCCCCCCCCCCCCCCCTAGAGGTACTCATCCCCATGGGTGCTGACCCCTATTGGTATAGATGGAAATAAGTCTACTCACCCCCATGGGAAAAGGGTGCATTGAAGTACATTTTGCATTATGGTTTTGGTACTTATGATACAAATATGTGAAGGTAGCCTGTATGTACAAAAAGATGAAAGAACACTGCAAATATAACGATGAAACATATCTACTAATTGTAAAATTAACGGACACATAAATACATGTTTTTTTTGTGTTGCCGTCAGAAAAAATAAGTATTTTTGTGTAGTTTGTTGTATGACAGTACGTGAGACTTGTGAAACAATATTTTATATCTGTCATTTAGAGTTTGATTACGTTATTTGAGATGTATAGGACGAGTTTACATCCACCTACTTGTAAGCACATTTTGAAGTATTGCATTTCAAAATGTTCTTAACATTTGCTGAACAATTACATAGAAACAGGGATGTTTGTTACAGGTAAGCTCCAAGCGTATAAATATTTATATTATATTATTAGAGATACTATATTTAACTATGCACTTCCATCTGCCTGACACTGCTTACGTACCCAGGAGTGCCGTGGTCTGAGTTGGTTCAACGCACTGGGAGTTCTCCACAACAACAGATACCCAGCTCAACCCCGCAATGGGAGAACTGGAGAGATTTATGGCAAGAGTGGTGGCATTGTGGGAGAAGCTGGCCTTTTGAGTGTGAAGTGGATGGAAAAAGGGTGAATCGTAAAACTATCAACAGACAAACGTAGATATACTGCTACTATACAAACTGTAAACATGCAGAAAGCACAAAAGGTCCACTGTCACACTCACACACACACACACACACACACACACACACACACACACACACACACACACACACACACACACACACACACACACACACACACACACACACACACACACACACACACACACACACACACACAGCGTTGTCCCAAAAAGGCGATGCGTTGGGATACATTGTGTATAACCCTCAGCCAAACCACTGAACGTCTTACGCAAGACATACCAAGGGATGGTTGGATTGGGACTCTGATCCCCGCCAAGAAGTCCATAGTGTGACACGTTTGACTGGACAAGAGGTTTTGAGGGTAAATGTATGACGTATGAAGTCCAGCCATACTTATAACCCACAAATATAACTATTTGATCAGAGAGAAGCATGTGTCGTAAAGGAAAGGCCAGAGCAAAAATAAATGCAGGAGATGAACGGCCTCATTTGAAGTTTTAGGAAGCACATGTTTAATGCAGTGATGTGTAATGCAGTCATGTGCTTTGATATGACAGCGTTTGATTGGCTAGTATGCCATTGAAGTAGTTCATCAAAGCGTTTGCCAAAAACTATTTTTGCGTGCTCATACTTTGCCCGAGTTCAATAGTTTATGAATTGAATTTCTAATGTAAAAATCATGTTAGCGTTTTTTGTTTCCGTGGAATAAGCTACGACTAGGACTATGAAGCGCGACGGGATTTAAAGTAAGAGTAGATATATCCCGATGCTACTCACATGTCCTCAGGTGTCCAGTGCAGTAGGACTTTCACCTTTCCAGAACCTTCCTTTCTCCTGGCCAGAACCTGTCCAATGAAACAACACAATAGATCACGTTTTAGGAGAGAAAAGCGAACAAATTACTCTGTAGTTCATGGTGTATTCAAAACATTTGCCTCTTTCGTAGAAATGTTGGCAATTCCCCAAAGGAAGGTGGTTCTGCTGGATCAAATCAAACCCGAACCAACCCCTGCTGTGACCAGGTGGCCTTGGGCCATAACGTCCGGTACTACTGAAAAATCCATCTGTACTGTGGGTTAACAAGATCTGAAACTTTAGTTTCAAATTCACCAGATACGACCAGCCTCAACAGAAAGGGAATCGTTCAGGTTTCTAACTGGCATCCTTTTGTTGTAGGCCTGATCTGGTTTCTATCACTCTTGGCAGAACTGGTCTTCAAAACACTTTCCCTTCGTCTCAGAATCACTCCTGGAACCATCCCTTCACCAGCGAGCACCCGGGCTTCAACACTCTGAGCCAGGCATGCAGCCGGAGGATTACACTCGTAGAGCCGACGCGAGGGCGTTTCAATAATTCACCCAGATTTCAATATTCATTTGGTTCGCATCCCAGACTCCCAGACTGCCCTTCTGCTTCTGCTGCTCCGTGGGGACGAGAACAAAGCAACGCACGCCAGCGCACAAGCGACGACAGAGAGGGATCCCGACCCGACCGAGGCATGCTCGTCGGATCGCCGGCATTCCTGAGGGCCGGGGAAGGAACCCAACCGTGCGGACGCTGAGGGATGGATGTCATAAACCTGAGACGCCTCTTCCTCATTGGATAATGTCAACACTGCGCACCGCACCTCAGAAAAAGGGGCGGGCTCCGCCTTTCACCTCGCAGACCAATTAAACGAGTCGATGTTGATTATAGAAAAAGCCTCAAGAATCAGTTGTTCAGAGTTCACCTAGACTTTGCATAACCTGCCCCTTAACCTCCCCGGCCCCCTCCTCTTATGCACTTATTGTACGTTGTGCGTCCTGGCTGTTAATGTACACACTTATTGTATGGTGGACGTCCTTGCACTTAAAAATAGTACTTAGCATCGTGTAGCATCTTATCCTAGCTATCTTTGTTGTATACGGGGGTTAACCTAGCAATTGTCAGTGCTTGCCACTTGGTTCTATGAACATTCCTAGTGTACCGACCGCGATATATTGTTTCTCTTTCTTCTATCAAAGGTAGTTATTGTAAAAGTCTCTTTGGATAAAAGTGTCTCCTAAATGTAAATGCGAATAATAGAAATTTAGACAAATGCAGTATCACGACAGGACAGACTACGCTCCAGCCCCTGACCTGTCCTTAAAACGGAGACAATCCGATGCGTTGTTGTTTGGTTGTGACCCGTTGTCGCCGTGTTTCGCTCAAGGTAAACATGAATGGAATTCAGCGCTGGTATGGAGTCAAGTGGGAGTAGGAAAGTCTAGAAAAATGAATCAAGGTGGCCAGAAATAGCTGCGGATAAGAGCACTTGCGTCAAGCGTACATTTTTTTCGCCGAGGTTCATCTATTTATAGGAGGGCAATTGAATGAGCTCACACGTGAATAACTTCTCTTACGCACGCAAATATCTGGAATGATCTTCCTAAGGGCCTCTGGGGACCCGAGGAGGCATTCACGGAAACTGCTTTGAGGACAGGGGAGACAAGGGCTCGGCCCTGGGAGAGAAGAGCGAGAGAGAGAGAGAGAGAGAGAGATAGTCGCTTTCTTCCTCTCCGCCTGATCCTGCTGCTCCCGTCCTCATTCCTTTTAGTCAAACATGGATTCCTTTTCTTCTTTTCATACCGTCCCATGCTGTGTGGCTCTTTAAAGCCCAGCAGGTGAATAATAAGGTCTTTATCCACCCCTGGTTCCAACGCTCTCTCTGTGAATGCATGCGGACGCTCTTATCAAGTCCCCTTCTAACCGTTGGCTTCCCGGGGGGGGGGGGGGTTTGGAAAGCCTTGCACCTTTCCCCGCTTTCAATCCATCAGGTGGGGCCCGGGGTCTCCCGAGGTCAGGCAGACAACACGACAATGACTTCTTGGCCGCGTCCTCCTAAAGAACGCCGCGTGTGACTGATCTGCGCCACGGCTCTGCCTCGCACAACCAAAACTCGCGCGCCCTCGCCGTACCACCAGGGACGGATGATTATACTGCCGTTGTAAACAAGAAGCAACTTACAGCCTCAGACGTAGTGCAAAGTCTGGAAAAGCTTTCACGGCCATATTTTACCGTGAACCCGACAAATAAAATAACACTGTATCTCATACCAGGCTTTTCATCTTTTGAGATGTTAAATTAATCCTGACGGGGTGTTTTGTTTGTGTCGGAATCTTTGAAACCCGCGCAAATATCGCCCTACTCCCATAATCTTTCTGCAAGCAATTTACTTGCTCGCTTTTCTCACTATAGCCAAGCTAGCTATCCCTCCACATAAGTTCCCTGTGTACCCATACACTCAGGCAGAAGAAGAGGGCGTCTCTTCCACTTCCATGTTGCGACAAACACCCCTGGAAGGCTTTCGCACCGGGTCCAGGTTTAATGCCCGTCAAGGTGGGAAGATGCAATCTCGGCTGTCCTCAGACCTACAGCTGAAACTCATCACACTAGCAGCTTCTTTATTGCTCTTTTAATTAAAGAGGCCTGGGAGTTTGGCCTGTGGCCTTGGGCTGCTCACGGAGCCTGCCTCATGCTCGTCAGTCTGGGCGCCCCTTCTCTTAAAGGGGCTGCGGCCGTGGCGCACGGGAGTACGTCGGCGTTGGGGAAGCAGAAAGGTACCGCAAAATGGCGGACGGCTGGCTGGACGAAGCGTGCCTTGGGGACGCAGTACTTATTCAGGTCTGTCGTGACCGTTGGTCTGGTTGAATGGACGGAAAAAATATCTTATAAAGCCAAGGGTACGAAGAAATAAGGGGAACAGGAAGATGAAAAAGAGGAGGAGGAGGAGGAGGAGATGGAGTGGACGCATGACATTACCACCACTCCAAAACAAGCATGAAAACATAACAAATGGACGGAAGCGGGGCCTGCTAAATACGGGTGGCTGTCTGGTCTAAGCGGGTCGAGCTCTGGATGACGCAGACCGGGGCGCGCACACAGAAGTGTCCCACAATAAACATGGTGACTGTGCAGCTCCAGTGAGTTAGCGGTCCCTACCGGTCAGCCCCCCAGGGCCCCTCCCAGAGTCCTCCAGAAGGGTCAGAGCCACGGTGAATAGATGGCCAACTTTACGACCGGCTGCTCTGATTTCCCTTCCGATTCCAGCCCACTGGCCCCTGTTTAACCCCCCCCACCCCACCCACCACACACACCCACCCCCCTCTCCTCCCCCCCCCCCCCCCCCCCCACACACACCACACACTCCCTCTCTCTAGTGCTCCCTCTCTCCCTCTCTCTAGTGCTCCCTCTCTCCCTCTCTCTAGTGCTCCCTCTCTCCCTCTCTCCCTTCTCTCTCTCTCCTCTCTCTCTCTGGTTACCTTGCTTAACCTCTTCCCATGCTTTATCTTCATGATCTTTTTTCTACAACACCCCTTTTTAAAATTCCTGGCCTGTGTTACGCAGTCTGGTATCCCAGAGGTGGGGCCAAAACCAGCTTCACATCAGTAATAACACAGCACTGACGCCAGCACTCGCGCGAGCTACAGGGAAGGTGGGGGCTGGGAAACATTAGCAGAGAGCCTCCTCTTCATGAGCCCTTCCAACATCACAACAGGGCGAGCCAAGCCCATGAGTGGCGCTGCTTATTTTGTAGTAGCAATTTGGTTATTGCGCTTTTACATTTCATGTTTCTTATTTGCTCCTTCCACACACGGGAAACCCTCACCTTTTCATCAATTTATTCATTTGTAGGAGACTAGCTTACCATCAAAACTACACACACACACACACACACACACACACACACACACACACACACACACACACACACACACACACACACACACACACACACACACACACACACACACACACACACACACACACACACACCAAGATCCCAAGACCTGTGGACATATCAGAGCATTGATAAAGAGGTGTGTTTGTGTGTGTGCATTTGAAAAAGTTGTACTGCAGATGAAGACTATAAGATTTTGTTCAGCATTTAAAAAAAAAGAAAAAAATCATAAATTCATCCACCAAGGCTTTATCAAAAGGCAGACAAACAGTGCCCCCTAGTGGAGTCGAGTGTTCAGGTCGTGTACCAATAACAAATACAACCTACAAGTCAATTAATTAAACATATTATCAATCAGGCTATCATTCATAAGCGGAGCTCATTGCGTGCGTGCGTGTGTGTGTGTGTGTGTGTGTGCGTGTGTTGTGTGTGTCGTTGTGTGTGTGCCAGTGTGTGCTGTGTGTGTGTCGTGTGTGTGTGTGTGTGTGTGTGTGTGTGTGTGTGTGTGTGTTCCATGTAATATGCAGGCGGTTAGTAACACGTAGGCTTTGTTTCGTGACGGGGGTGCACTTTAAATCTCATTCATAATACATCACACACTGAGGGTTCAGAATGGAAAAACAAGGGAGGAAAGAAAGAAAGAAAAAAACACTACCATTGTCTTTCCAGTGAGACTCAGTTCAGAGAACAACACAATTAGGCCTTCGGGTGATTCACCAGGTTCACGTAAAGTGCATTCGGAAAATGTGCGGTTGACAAGACAATTCTGATAGAGTGGGTCTCCAGCGCCCCCTATTGTCGAAGAACTAGATGACAAAAATAGAATTTCTCAATGAGCAATACGGCCATTCAAATAAGCTGGGTATTGATCTACACGTGGACTGTGTAGTGGGAAGTTCAATTCGAACAATTTAGTCCTTTTATCTAACCGTATATCCTGCCTGAATATCGTCATAGCGGCTGTCTCATTATTATATTTTTTACCCTAGAATTACCTTTGCTACTTTGGGTTATTTTGTATTTTTTTTACCTGATATTAGGAAAATGGCAAACATTTGAAGACTTACAGCTAATAACCACTGGAAACCTGAATTCCACCGTGGGTTTTGTGTTCATGTTAATTCTGATCATGATGAAAAGCATTGCGATAAACAGGCCACCCCCTCCGCTCTAATCCCATCTGTCCTGCACATGATAAACCATTGCAGAAGTGAGCGATTGGGTGACACACGGACAGATACAGAGACGCAGTCTTACAGTGCTGTGAGAGAGTGTGAGTGAGTGAGTGAGTGAGTGAGTGAGTGAGTGAGTGAGTGAGTGACAGATAGACTGACGCAGACTTACAGTGCTGGGGAGATCAGCTATGGCTGTTACAGAAGTGAGTGAGTGAGTGAGTGAGTGAGAGAGATTGATTGAATGAGTGAGTGATTGAGTGAGAGAGTGAGAGATTGAGAGAGTGACTGAGTGACTAAGTGAGAGACAGACAGAGACGCAGCTTTACCGTGCTGTGGAAAACCTGCTATAGCCATTGCAGAAGTGAGTGAGTGAGTGAGTGAGTGAGTGAGTGAGTGAGTGAGTGAGTGAGTGAGTGAGTGAGTGAGTGAGTGAGTGAGTGACAGAATGACAGAGACGCAGACTCACCGTGCTGTGGAAGACCACGCTGTGGCCGTTGCCCACGCTCTCGATGTGCGTGGCGAGGTTGAGGCAGATGGCGCGGTGGCGGATGGCGTCCATTGACTGGGCGTCAAAGAAGTCGTACGGCCTCGCTGGAGGGACAGATTGACAGACTGAAATGAGAGCAATTTCCCCCACACATTTAAAAAGAGATGCACGTAGATACACTCAAAGAAATGCACAGTTTGCCCCTCACCCTTTGTCGGGCTGAAGCAGCCCGAGGTATATTTACAACAAAATCGAAATGTTGGATTTGCACCGATAAAATGGCAGGTGACGCAAAACGTCCCCTTCCTGTGTTCTAGTGACATCACAGGTGGCCGTGTCCGCCTAGTTGTGTGCTGGATAGGTCAGTCTACCAGCCTACCCAGTGGACCGTAGCAAACGTTGCTCATCTATCCGTCATACATCTAGGTGGACACATCCACTTGTGATGTCAGAAGAGAGATTTCAAAAACGGCCTGCAACAGCTAATCACACTCACACCTGGTGGTATATTATGGGACCTTTTAACCTCTCCCATATGCTCCCGACACACCATGGCCCGCAATTGATCAACAATATAATGTGTACGATTAAATCCTTATCTGGTATATGTCAATATTCAGTATCAGTAAAAGGCGGACTATTACTATTACCAGTTTAAAGCAAGTCTCGCTGAGACTGTGAGGGATAACGTCCACTCAAGCCGGACACGCAGGTGTCATTATAAGAACGAGCCACACAACAGTGTCAGAGTTCATCTCTAGACTCTGCATAGCCTCCCCCCCCCCACCCCCATACCCCTCTTACTCACTCATTGTATGTTGTAAATCCTTGCACTTAAAAATAGTACTTAGCATCGTGTAGCATCTTATCCTAGCTATCGTTGTGTACAGGAATGGGTTAACATAGGGATTGTAAGTGCTTGGCAGTTGGTCCTACGTACATCCTTACTGTACCGACAGCGATATATTGTCGTTTCTCTTTCATCTCACGAATGTACTTATTGTAAGTCGCTTTGGAAAAATGCCCTTAATTTACATTAAGCAGACGCTTTAACCAAAGCGACTTAAAGTAAGGATATTTGTTAGAAGAAAGAGTAACCACAATATATATCAGTCGATACAGTAACGATGTTCATTGAAGTCCCAAGCACTAACAATCGCCAGGTTAACCCCTTGCCCTAAACGTAAACGCATCTCACCCTGTACAAGACGCCCGTGTCCGACTGCGGGTTGACCTGCCTATGCACACTGGCCCAATCTGAGTTTGTTGTAACTATACCGGGGCCTTCGGGCCTTCAGGACGAGGGGTCTGAGGCGTGTGTGCGTGCGTGAGTGCGTACGTACGTAGGGCGCGCCGGCGTTTGTTCTTGAGCTTCTTCCTGCGGTTCAGGCTGGCCTTGGAGGGCGACTCCTCCTTCAGCCGGGCCTGGCTGGCCAGCCGAGCGGCGCTCTGCTGGCTGAAGTGGCTGGGCACGTGGCGCGCCAGCCCCCCCTGGGAGGAGAAGCTGGCCGTGCAGCCCCCCACCACACACTGCGGCGGGGGGGGAGAGGACAGAGTCAGGGGGGGTGGGGGAGACGGGAGAAACGCTCTCCTCTGATGCATGTGTGTGTATGTGATACACTAAGGGGAGACCGGTTTTCCTTCCCTTTAAAAGTTACACCCAATGCGAAAATATTACACATTTAGGGCATATCTATCTATCTAGATCTCTGTATACACACTTCTATATATAGATCTATAGATATATCTGTATCTATAGATCTAGATAGTTTGATATATACATATAGATCAACATATTATTAGATCTAGATATAAAAATACTATGATTTATATTCAGTTTATTTATGTTGAATTCCGATGTGGCATTATACACTATGAACAGTCTTTCTATATTGAACTTTAGTTTTGTTGCAGCAACAAACACAATCCCGCCGGCTAGGTTGTAGGATAAATTAGGAAAGGGGTGTATGTATATCCAGTGTATAAATAACACACACTGTTAATATTTCCATGCGGGTGCAGGTACTGCTAATGCAGACATGATATCCATACGCCATAGCTTCACAATAAAACCAACAAACCTCACTATAACATGTCTATAACATGGGGGCGAGAGAGGGGCAGTGAGTGTACCTTGAAGGGCTTGTCCCCGCTGTGGGTCAGCATGTGTCTGTGGAGCCAGCTCTGACTGGTGGAGGGAGTGTTGTACACCTTACACCCCTTCCAAAGACACACAAACACCTGGGAGGAACACACACCCACACACACGTTTTCAAAAAGCTAGGGGTTAAATACAGATCCGAACTAATAAATAAAATAATAAATATATAATAGCATGATATTAATTAAGTATGAAATAGAGTGAAATATTGAATGAAATATTCGCTCACCCCTCCTTGCTGCGCGTCCACATGAAGGCATCGTATATGTTCGGCCAGGTCCGGGCTTGAGTTGAAGCACTCGGAGCACAGGTCCCAGCAGCACGGATAGGCCGCCTTGGACACGGTTGAAATCCCGGCGCTGCCCTGGCCGTTCATCATCGCGGGGGTGGAGCGGCCGCTGGACACCGTGCTCTCCATCTCCATCAGGGTGCTGCTGATACTGAACCACACGCGTGGTCAGTGGGTGGGGCAGAGAGGCAGCGTGCGACTGAGGGGAATGTTACACATACGTGCACTGCATTCACCATAGTGCTGCTGTGCTGCTGCTGGGAGTTTTTTTCCCCCGTTTTTTGGAGGGACAGGTGCAAATGTTCCTGGCAGTGGCAAGAATCATCCACATAGCATGCGTGACTGAATGGTGCCTGTAACTGATTCTCCTCGCATGCCAATGGTAATACTCATGGCAGAACCTGTTCATTCTGTTTACCCAAAAATCATGTTTAAATATATATATATAATATCATATATATGGAATAGGATATAGAAACACGTGATATTTTGCCTTAAAACCAACCAACCTGTCTTCAGAATCCATCCGGCTCAGGGGCTCCCCATCCGAAGACGAAATCTCCACGCTGGTCCGCCTCTTGTCACTCAGCTCCGCGCCTCCTCCTCCTCCTCCTCCTCCTCCACCGCCACCGCCGCTGTTCTTATCGCCATCCTCACACGCCGTTTTACCGTTCTCGCTCTTCAACGTCTCCGGAGTCTGGTTGTCCTCCCTTTGCTCTTCCTTGATTTGACTTGGTTCCACCGTTTGCTTGTCGCTCGGAGGAGACCCCTCGCCGTCTCCAGGGGTCGGTTTATCTAGACCCTCGGTGTTCTCCTCATCGTGTGCGGCGCGGCGGCGGCTGCAGCATCATCATCTGTCAGCCGAGCCCGGGCCACGGCCTCCTCCGGTGCTGCAGCAGGTTTCTCGCCTGTTCGTCCAGCGTTTTCATCTTCCATTTTAGGTTCAACATTGTCACCCGGTTTCTCCATTTTCGACTCCGCTCGGTCCCCGGTCATGTCTTCTCCCCGGCTCTCTCCTCCGTGCTTTCGGTTCGTCTCATCCCCCTTTTCGCGTTGTACTTGCGTTACTTCCGACGCGGTAGTAGCCATTTCAGAAGGACAGCTACACACTACACACCCCTGGGCTGGTTTTGCTATTAAAATTCCGACTACAGCGTCTACTGCCACCGTTGCCAGATTGGGCCAGATTTCCCACCAAATCTGACAACCATTACTGCCGCGGGCTGGAGGGTAAATCTGTTCCAATCTGGCAAAACTGTCCACTATTCATACTCCGTCGTAGTACAGGGGGCGTGGCCGGACAACGCCCACGGATCTCTGATTGGTCCGGCGTGGCGGAAGGCGGGGACTCGCTGATATAGTATCAAGCAGTTCCACGTGTACCAGAAATATGAAAAGCGCCGTGGGTGTAGCGCGCCAGTACAGCTGTCAAGTCGCATGAAAAAAACGATGAAACTCCTGTCCATTAATCTACATTTACAATGGTTATTTTAATCAATGGTACCGGAAACAGGCCGCCCGTTTTTGGCCTGAATGGAGAAGTGGGTTTTTGTATGTTGTGCGCGTTATCGTTATGGAGATTACCCCAAGATCGATAAAGCAACATTGTATATATATATACGTGCTTATTACACAAATAATCTATTTGTTGTATGTTGTTGCATGCACCTTATATAAATGTTACGATCCGTGTTCAACAAGGTGGTATTAGATGTGCCACAAGAGGGCGCTCCAAGTTTACACTTTTTTAGTGACGTTTGCCTGGTTCTCAAAATACCAATGTCCACGTCTCACCTTTGAGTCCTACAGACTTCCTATTTTTCCAGTGTTTGTGGCAGCGCAAACTGTCCGTGAACAGACAAAAAATATGATGTCAAATTCATCAGGCAGCGACCATCCAGGCAGAGGGTCTTGAGTTTCAAAGCAAATAACTCACCCAAAAAAAAACAATCATACACAATACCTCAATAAAACGGCAACGTTTATTTGACATGATATAAAACAGATGGGATATTAACATATCATTGGCATATGAGCTTCAGTATGTCACCCTATGCAATGGAAACATCCCCCATCGTTCTGTACCATGTACAATATATACACAACGAACCTCTGGTAATTACATGTTTTACAAATGGGAAACTATTTATACCAGATCCAAGAACTAAAAACCTCCTTATTGCTTTTTACATGTGCTATTCCTTTACTCGTCTCAGCTTAAGGACTCAGATCTGGTCTTAAAATAGAACCAAACTTTTTAAAAAATCCTTCGGTTTGTTTAAATATATCTCTACGCAACAGAAAAATAACATAGCATAGCACTTCTTAAGCCAAAACATTCACATGTGTGCCGGCAATAGACTGCGGCGAGTAATCAATATACAAATAAATAAAAACCGCGAAATAAGCTGAAAACAAAAAACACAGCAAGGTGTCCTCTTTGAAAGAAGGATTAATAGCCTCAAATAAAACAAATGTTTTCCCTTCTAAAAACCGGTTCAATGTGTGATCATTTGGTTTTACTTACCTTGTGGGAAACTAAAAAGCAGGCTCTTTTTTATTATTTATTTTTTAAAGCAAGCGCTGAAGTAAAATAAAAGCATGTAAAACATCTGTAAAAACAGGTTATGAAAAAACATTTGGCTTGGTCTGTTCCAAATTTAAATAAAGTTACGGTGTAACCATGGTACTGTAGGTTTATACAGGGTCCGTATGCTCACACCATGGTGTCACACACACACACACACACACACACACACACACACACACACACACACACACACACACACACACACACACACACACACACACACACACACACACACACTCTATCTCTCACCTAAAAAACAATAAAAAAGGAAAAATTGGCAAGCCTATAAATAAAAAGACAAAGAACCACCACAAAAACTGTGTCTATTGGCCTTGTGTTGCTCGCTGCCACCAGTTGGGATAAGTGTTCATTTGGGAAAGGTTTCTGCTGAGGACCGCAGCAGTGTCACAGAGGGAGTGGTGTGTGTGTGTGTGTGTGTGTGTGTGGGGGGGGGGGGGGGGGCACAGCTAGGCCAGGTCACAGTGAGCCATTGGGGGGAGCTGGGCGGTATGGCCCCGACCCAATGGTGTTGGATGATTGTGTAAGCGTCCGCCCTGGCGATGTGCTGTCCAAGAAGGTGGGGAGGAGGTGTGTGTGTGTGTGTGTGTGTGTGTGTGTTGTGTGTGTGTGTGTGTGTGTGTGTGTGTGTGTGTGTGTGTGTGTGTGTGTGTGTGTGTGTGTGTGTGTGTGTGTGTGTGTGTGTGTGTGTGTGTGTGTGTGTGCGTGCGTGCGTGCGTGCGTGCGTGCGTGTGTTGGGGGGGGGGGGACACCTTCATGGCCAGGCGGTCGTGTTCATAAGCCGGCCATGTCTGATCTTCAGGTGGAAGTCTTCACCGAGGCCAGAGCCTGGGCTGCAGACAGAGAGATAAACAGTCAGAGCCAGTGACAGACAGCGAAGACAGAGCAAGAGACAAGAGAGACCGACAGAGAACCAGACAACGACAGAGAGAGAGTAACAGAGAGCAAGGGAGAGACAGGCCGAGAGAGACAGAGTGTGAGACAGAGAGAGAGACAGACAAACAGAGACAGAGTGAGAGAGAGAGAGTGAGTGAGGGTCAGAGACATAGATGGAGACAGAGGGGGATAGAGCGATCAGGAGAGAAGGAGAGACCGTGAAGTCCTATCAGTCCACAGGATCATTGTAGGTTTTCCATCTCAGTGGTCCAAACCATTAGAAAATAGACTACACAGAAATTTTGAACAATAACTATGTATCAGCCATTACTGCTAGGGTATGATTATGGTTGGGGGGAATGGAACATTATGTGCCCATAAAACAAAATTATTATCATCGTCGTTTTAATTATGTCCCCATATCTTTCCTAACTAACTTCCAGGTTGGCCTACTCTTAACAGATTTAACCATCTCAGCTTAAAACATGCTGTATTACTTTGAACGGGGCACTCTTCCTCCCACACAACACCAACAACAACAACAACAACAACAACAACAACATTGAAACACGGCAGATACAGAAAGAAAACAGACAAAACTCTTACTGGGGACACTAGACACACATGAAATGAGTCCCGTCTGGGAGTGGAGTGTTAGGTGACAGTGGTGGATGGACTGGGGTGGATGACGACAGGCTTTTCACTGCAACGGAGACCGGCACGTTAAATATGCACACACTCACTTGCTCACATTTACCAGCTCACATTTACCAACCGCACAGACTACGCATTCCATTTGGAGATAAGCAAATTAGTAAAGCAAATGGAACACCGTAAGAGGCTAATGCAATTAGGAAACGTAATTTAATACACAAAAACATGAGACTGGCACAAAACGATGATGAACCTGCTGCAGCTGAATACAGCGAGCTCAGTGAGTGAGACCCACAGAGACCGCCAGGGATTACACACTGGCTTGATCCGTGTTTAAAGGTGGTGTACCTGCAACCAGCTTGCTGCGTTTGGAGGCCTCTGCAGCCAGCTCGTAGGAGATGTTGATCATCTTCTCCTTCTCCTGCACCTCGGCCTCCACCTCAGCCTCCTGCTCCGGACTCACCGGCATGTTGGGTGGAGCGTTCTGCATGCTATGATCACACACACACGTAGACGTAGACGTAGACGTGCACACACACACACACACACACACACACACACACACACACACACACACACACACACACACACACACACACACACACACACACACACACACACACACACACACACAGAGTTGTTTTCACATGACAGACAAAGTTGCAGAAGACAAAGCATAAGGATACCGGTCGGTAAGGCTTGGATATTTGTACCCCAGGGGTGATCTCTGATCCAGGTTTCCTGCTGTCAATACAGAACCTCCGGGGCACACAAAGTCTGGGTTGCGAACCAAAGACTGAATATTTAATAAGCTTGTTTCGACAGAGGCAAGTCGGCACCTGTCGATGCGCAACGTCGGCCGACACTTTTCCGAAGAATGACAGATGTTTTAGCTGTGTCTCCCCACTGAGAAATGTGTATTAATGCCGGGCGAGTTTGTGTTTGCGCTGTCAGCCAATTAGACGCTTCAGATCTCCGCCTCCAGTAACATCGCCGACACAAACACAAACAGAAAGGAAGAGAAGAGGTACGCTCCAATCGCCCGGATTTGAGCGAGTCGGCTTTGATTGCTGCTGTGCTTGCTATGTTTTTCCTTCAATTCCCGGTTCAAATAGAAAACAGCATCTGACATTTAGAGGGAAATGTCACCGTGGCAAAGAGGGACAAACGCTGACTTCACAGCACATCAGTGGCTCTGCTCTGCATGGGGAGGTGCAGACAGGCGGCACAGATGGTCCAGAAGCATTCTCTGGTCCCGTTGTCCCGCTACAACCTCCAGCCGGCTAATCCGTCGCTCCCCGCCCCGTGCCCTTTACCGCTCAGGGAGCTCATGTCACCTTCAGGCGAACGCTCGCCCTGTCAGTGTAAAGAACCACCTCTCCCACCGCCTGGCGAGATCCTTGTCGACGGACTAATGAGCGTGCGGGGCGGCGGACAGGAGGACGGCGATAGCCCGACCGGCGGCGGCGCTGTGTCTACCTGTTCCTGGCTATCAGGGCTTTGATGCGGTCCACCTTCCTCTGCTTGTCGGCCTCCTGCTCTGGACTCGGGGCGTCCTCCGGGTCCGACTCCACGTAGCGCTCCGGGATCAACACCTTGTCAGGCACCGACAGCTGGGAGCGGTGGACGAGGGCCACAACACAGAGAGACAGAGAGAGACAGGGAGAGAGAGACAGGGAGACAGGGAGAGACAGGGACACAGAGAGACAGGGAGGGAGACAGAGAGAGAGAGAGACAGGGAGACAGAGAGAGACAGAGAGAGAGAGAGAGAGAGAGAGGAGAGACAGTGAGAGAGACAGGGAGACAGAGAGAGACAGGGGGACAGAGAGAGACAGGGAGCCAGAGAGAGAGAGAGAGACCGAGAGACAGGGAGGGAGACAGAGAGCCAGAGAGCCAGAGAGACAGGGAGACAGAGACAGGGAGGGAGACAGGGAGACAGAGAGAGACCGGGAGGGAGAGAGAGACAGGGAGACAGAGAGACAGAAAGGGAGACAGGGAGACAGAGAGAGAGGGAGACAGAGAAACAGAGAGCCAGGGAAACAGGGAGACAGAGGGAGACAGGGAGACAGGTAGACAAAGAGACAGGGACACAGGGAGGGAGACAGGGACAGAGAGACAGGGAGACAGGGAGGGAGACAGAAAACAGGGAGACAGAGACAGGGGGAGAGACAGAGAGACAGACAGGGAGACGGAGAAAAAAATATATTTAAAAAATAGATATTAAAGAAATGAGAAAGAGAGTGAGAGAGACAGAGCGTGAATGTTCAAGCCAAATGGGGCACACAGATGCATAGATAATCTCGACTTGTGAGGAATTTCAATAAGGCGTGGCAGACGCAGCATAAATTCATATCCCCCCACCCTCCCCTCCCCCGCCCCTCGCTGGACCTTTTTGGGGTCTGGCATTCTGTTTCCTGATCTGAAGATCGCCGGTAGTGACTAGGCCGGTAATAATGCAAAAAGCTTTTTGGCGTAATTATTTTGGTTTTACATAAGTCAGCGACTGGAGACATCACACGTGGGAGGAGTTTCAAGGCTAGTGATGACTAATCCTCCCTCACAGCTGTTGGTAGAAGAGGGGCATTTTAATGCTATCCAGGTGAAGGCGTTTCCATTAGAGATCCACGTCATGTCCAATATTTTGAATGCCTGCGTTTCTCTTTAATGGGGTCTGCAGGTCCATTCACTTCACCATGGGAGAACGCACCCACCTCCACACACACAAACCAACCTCCAACCCCCCCCCCCGCTAAAACACAAACACCTCCCCCCATACACAAACACACACACACCACACTTCTACTCCCCCCTCCCCCACACACCCGACTCCCTTTCCCACCTCCAAATCACCCCCATGCCCACCCACTCCCACCTCAAGTCACCCCTACCTCCACTCAAACCCACCCTCACCCGCACATCAACTCACCCGCACCTCCACGCACACACCCTGCTCCACACCCACAACCACCCACACACACACACTACCTCTCGGTCCATGTTGAAGTGCTGCGAGGCCTCCTTCAGGCGGGCGATCTCCTGGGCAGGCGTCTCCTGGTCGCGGACCACGTCCTGCATCCTCAGAGAGTTCTCCAGCTCCAGGATGTCATTGCCCATCACCTCCTCCCTGCGCCGGCTCTGGAGCTGAGGGGCACACGGGGACAGGGAGGTGAGAGGGACACTTGGTATGGAGACAGGGTCGCGGCTGAGTGTTGGACAAACAACAACTTTTTAAAAGGTCCCATGTCGCCATGGATGGATGCTTTGGTGGATTCCGAAGGAAATTCAAGCACAGGGCGCGCGCACACACACACACACACACACACACACACACACACACACACACACACACACACACACACACACACACACACACACACACACACACACACACACACACACACACACACACACGTGTGTGTGTCCTGTGCTTGAATTTCCTTCGGAATCCACCAAAGCATGTGTGTGTGTACTACCAAGTCATTGGTAGTAGCTGAAACAAGTAAAGAAAAAGGGAAAATAATGTTTTTAAAAGTGTGTCACTGCCTTAGCCTGCAGCTCGTTCTACTCCTGGTCTATCCCAAGTGCAGATCAGGAGTTTGGATACCTGAAATGAATGCAACACGTCCCCTCCCTTGATACAAAGCCTTAGATAGCCATCTTGTGAATTATTACGACTTTTTAAGAATTGAATTCCCTTGAGAATAAGTGTGAGTATCAGCATATTGCTGCTACATACGGCTTTGCTAGCACAATAATAAATGAGGGGAACTCGCTTGTGTAATCAATTCACAGCTGCGTGAGCTGACTAGGCAACGGTAAAATGTGAGAAAGGTCTCTCAATGCGTGGGTCTGTGTGTGTGTACTTTGAAGCCTGCTCCTACCATCTTCGCCATGCGTTTATTCAGCAGACATGCATGTGATTAAGTCGCAGTTAGGGGAGAGGCATCTCCCTGTCCTCAGCCCCGTCGCAGCCCTCAGCGCAGCGTCTAATCAGCGCTGTGTCAACCTTTTAATTCGGCGAGCGCTGCTATGATAATCAACGCGGCAGACAGCGATGGCTCCCTCCTCAACCAACACAAATGACACGCTGCGGTCCTCAAA
This sequence comes from Melanogrammus aeglefinus, assembly GCA_900291075.1. Classification (NCBI taxonomy): domain Eukaryota; kingdom Metazoa; phylum Chordata; class Actinopteri; order Gadiformes; family Gadidae; genus Melanogrammus; species Melanogrammus aeglefinus. The sequence continues at coordinate 30,458 of OLKM01002575.1, forward strand.
TGGCCAACGCTAGCGCCGCCTCGATGTTCGTCAATCATTTTTTGTAGTGATCCCCGTTGAGAGCAGAAAACGTTGTGTCGCCTTGACGCAGCATTGGCAGCGGACGCGGGGGTAACCGGGCGGATTTGCAGAGTCGAACCAATAACCTTGGGGTTGGGAGTGGAGCAACCCTGCAGCTGCTCTACTATCCGGTAACCCTGTACCGTAAGGGGACCCTAATGAGCCATTAATTAACGTTACTTGATGGAGTAATAAGCATTATATATATTTTGCATAGCGGTTAAAACTCGGGTTTGTGGGTTATAATAATTTACACATTATAGTAAAAGAATGGATAAATGATTAACCTGAACACAACGTGAATAAACATAACATAATTATATCCTAACTATGCCATTAGTTAACTGTAAATGAACTGTTTGTTAATGCTTATAACTGCATTAACTAATGTAAAGTGTAACTCGCCCCTAACGTAGGGGCGCCCCCTCTACCTGAGTGCTGCGGGGCGGGGTCTCCCTGGTGAAGGAGGGGCTGCGGCTGGGCGTGTTCTCCTGGCCCCCGCCCAGCACGCTGAGACCCCCCTTCTTCTTCTCCCGGAGCGCCCCCTGCTGGTGGCGCCGGATCCGCTCCAGCTGCTCCTCCACGCTCATCCTTGGACGGGCGCTCTCCGACCCGCCCAGCTGGTCCGCGGCGCTGCGGGGACGGTCCTGGACGGGGACACACACACACACACACACACACACACACACACACACACACACACACACACACACACACACACACACACACACACACACACACACACACACACACACACACACAGGACCGACAGACACAAAAACACATGGTTAGTTTTAATTCCATCGTCTTTGCAGTCCAGTCAACCGTGGCACGAACACATTCCTGCCTTCCTGATAGAAGCCCTGCGTTGGTCGATGGCTGACCGCCTTGCACTGGGCGTTGGGGACAGAGGGGAGTAAGAGTTGGTGCTCTGACAGGGATGCAGACCGCCAGAAGGGCCTGGCAGATGCAGCACACTGACAAAACCAGCCACCACCACCACTAGGGCTATCTGGGCTGTTCAGGATTCTGGGGCAGGGACGAGGTCCGCTGGCACGCGACACACGCTCACCATCACAGGCCGACGAGGACCGAGTTCAGCATGAATAGAATGCGTGGTTCAACTTTTGCCAGGGGGCAGAGAATGAGGTTCAAGCATTCAGCCGTGCTTTGAAAGAAAATCTTTCTCTGATACAAGCAGGCAGATGCACACAGACACACACAGGCAAACACACAGACACACACAGGCAAACACACACACACACAGCCATAGCACACACACACACAGCCATATGCCACACACACACACACCCAGATGCACACACACACACACCCAGATGCGCACACACACACACACACACACACACACACACACACACACACACACACACACACACACACACACACACACACACACACACACACACACACACACACACACACACACACACACACACACACACACACACACACACACTCCACTGCGGTGGTTCTAATAGCACGGTTAGTAAATTAAAGTGGTGACTCTGTGGAAACTGAATGTAAATCAGGCCTGGCGTTTATGTGACTCGAGCCCACTAGGAGAATGTGAGTCAGGGCTTTATCCCCCTCCCCTTCGCGATATGTTTCCATAAAAAAAGACAGATAAACAAATCCGACTTTGAAGAACAAGCTGTTCTCCGTGACGGCCCATTACATCTCTAAGACGTGATGCATGAAGAGCACAATAATATGGTATCATGCTCGTTGGATTTGTTTATCAACTAAAATCCTCATCTCAAAGCTATTTTCCTGATATGATCACAGGGTTTCTGGTCCCGGTGAGCACCGGGCGGTTCAGACCGGTTCTCTACTCACGCTTCTGGATTCGGGCCTCCTGCTCTTCCTCAGGGTGACATAGGATCCTATGGAGGAAGAGTCCATCATCGGAGACTTGGTTCTCGGGGGTACGATGCCCACTGGGTAGCAGACCCCTGGAGCAACAACAGAAGAACGATGGTTCACGACACGTTGTGGCTGCTTCTTCAATGAAACCACAGAGGGGGTAGCACACACTTCATCAAGACACTAGAAACTCCTATAACAATACACATTTGATGTGACAGCATCAATGAATCTTCCAAATAAAGGGGCTGAATCAATTATACCGATGAAATCAGAATAAGATGCTGAAAGACCTTGCTAGCTCAAGGTCTGCACCAAAAGATATTCCCCAACAAGGCTCTCCCAGTCCATTGTCTGATGTAGCAAGACGCGCTAAAAGTACAGATGAACCGAGGAGAGACGGTACCTCTGCTGGCGGAGGACTCCCTCTCCCCAAGGTGGTCTCCTCCAGACCGGTCCTCTCCGTTGCTCTCGTCCACCTCGGCCACCGTGGTGAGCTCCGGCTCGCTCTTGTACAGCCGGTAGTCTGGTCCCTGGACCCGGGGGGGTAGACAAGGCAGACGTTCACAGGACAGTCAGAGATCCACCCACGGCTCGATGGCTGATGATTCACGACCGGGCCTTCAGGCTCCAGAGTGAGTCATCGGTATTGTGGGGAATGACACCATCGCATTGTGGTAGAGTCTAACAGAACGGCAGAGTTATTGTGATTGAATGGTGAGAGAACATCACACGTTTTAGGCTCAGCATCGAGGGGGGGGGGGGGGGGGGGTTGTGAGAAGAGCCATTTCCGTGTCTTTGGTGGAACAGTAAAGTTAAACAAAAAAGCGGAAACGTCAGGGTGCTTTCGTCGTGGATTCTTCATCGCAGAGGGAACACAAGACGAGATGCTACAGCAACCCCAGATAACAACATAAACGCTGGAAAACAAATCAACACAGGACTACAGAAAATGAAGAAAAACAGGAGGCGCAATCACAAAACAAAGCCAAAAACAATGTGCAGCAAATAAGATAAATCAAAAGAACTTAAATCCACAGAAGATAAATGTGCGTTTCAGGCATCGCATTGGAAGGCTGCAGACGGCAAATTACGTGATGGGTTTGACACAAAAAAGAAAAAAACATGATAAAAATATACAGATAACAAAAAACTGAGAAAAAGGTGGTGAAAGGCAGGCCAGTTGGGGGTGGAATGGTGAGACAGCCACGGCGGGAACATAACAGCCTTACGCTGTGCGCTCCGTTGCGGGCGCCGTTCTTGCGTTCCTCCGGCCTGTGGAGGGTGGAGGGGCGGACCCCAACGAGGGGGGGCAGGGGAGGCACGGAGGGAGGGTTGGACTCGTAGGACTGGGGTAGGGGGGGCCGCGGGGGAACCGGCTCCTCCCCCAGCCGCGGCTCCTGCTCCTGCTGGTCCTGCTTCTGTGGATCACATGAGGCACCACAGCTCCGTGACGGGGGGGGCCGCCCGGGATGACGCCAGCCCCACCGCGGGGCTGACTGAACACGCTGGACATGAGCACCAGCGCCCCCACTGGCAGCTGATGACACATGGCCACGGCCGCCGTTGGTGCAACGAGAGCAAAAAAAAGGCTAAGGGAAAAAAAAAAACGCGGACACCCGACCCCGGACCGGTCAGGTGCGCGGCGGGGGGCGCCTCACCTCGTTCATGGGCACGGAGCTGTAGCAGCCGTCGGGCCCGAGCCTCTGGGGCCGGTGTTTACTGAGGGCCTCCATCACGTCCTGGATCCGCCACAGCTCCTTCTGGATGTTGACGTGCTGCTGACTGGGAGGCTCAGTCTGGAGGACACACACACACACACACACACACACACACACACACACACACACACACACACACACACACACACACACACACACACACACACACACACAGTAAAGACGTCAGTGTTTATGTACCTGAGCAGGATAGTCATCATGGTTTCGATTATTTGGTTTCTGGCTTCTAGCCAGTAGCCGAGTAGCCGAAGGCTACTGGGTTCGATTCCCAATATCCGCAGCCTAGCCAGCAGGCGTCCTTGAGCAATGCCCCAAGCCTCCCATCGGCTCCTCAGTGACATGAATTCACTGCAGGTTGCTCATGGAAAAAGTAACAGCAAACAGTGCAAAACAGTGAATTCATTTGAGCTCTGGGATAAACTTAGGTGAAAACAGTGGTGCAGGGGGCGGGGGGAATAAGGGGCGGAGCAGCAGGCTGGGAAACCGATGGGCCTGGTGAGGTGTGCTGTCAGGCTGGAACACTCGGGCAGTGGTTCACTGAGCGCAGGGAGGGGCCGCGAGGCGAGGAGGAGGAGAGTGCTCTGGGGTGCACTCAGGATTGATCAAGAGAGAGGGAGGGATTATGGCCAGTTAATTATCCACAGCATCCTCATGACAGGTGTGTGCGTGCGCATGTGTGTGCGTACGTGTGTGTTTGTGTGTGTGTAAAGAAGGCCACCTAAAGCTGCAGTGAGCCAAGACCCCCACCCCCACCGACGGGACTTCTAACTCAGCCTAGGCTCTGACTCATACTCCAGCAGGAATAGTGAGTGTCTTCCCCTCCTCGCTCTCCCCCCCCCCCCCACCCCCTCCGATGAAAGACGAGATAAAACACAGATCTAATTGAGGCACGCCCGCTCATCGCTGCAGTCATCAATCAGCCGGCAAGCCGCCTTGATCTCTGCTCCCTGAAGAACAGGCGGTGCTCAGAACCCCTACCCTACCTCCAGCTTTGCTAAAGAAAAGTTTGGGCTCTTTCGAAGGCAATTACTGGGTGCAGTGGAGGGTGTCCTCTGTTATCAGGTGCCTGTAGGTTGTCTGTACCTCTCTCCTCCTTTTCATTCACAGAGATGGATGTGATAAAGAAGGGCTTTACAAGTAAACATTTAATCCCAGGCTCTCCTCTTCCTCTCTCAAGCACCCCTTCCGTCTTTCCCTCGCTCCTCCATACGCTCAGAGATGTTGTCAGGGACTGTTGTGTTGCGTTGTTCTCTTGTTTGAGTAAGCTAAATAATAGGAGACATGAACCAAGACAGGGCTCAGGAACTTTTGAGAACACCAGAGTGTTTGTGATGTGCGCCGACGGTCTGTGACCCCTACCTGCGGGCTCCCCAGGGCCTCAAGCTGCTCCAGGAGCTTGGTCCGGGCGGCGTTCACGTCTCCCTCCAGCCTGTCGTAGTCCCTCCACGACCGCTCCATCTCCTAGCGCCGCCACACACACACACAATAAAGCACCTTCCCGTGTGTGTGTGTGTGTGTGTGTGTGTGTGTGTGTGTGTGTGTGTGTGTGTGTGTGTGTGTGTGTGTGTGTGTGTGTGTGTGTGTGTGTGTGTGTGTGTGTGTGTGTGTGTGTGTGTGTGTGTGTTCGCTCCTGGCCATTTCCGCTCCTTCAAAGCTTTCATGATTTATAATTTCTTTATCATCATAATCCAATAATAAGCCTCTGTAAATATCATCAACATGTGATCACTGTCTATGTACAGCTCTCCGACTAGCGCATTGTGTATGAAGGGCGCTATATAAATAAGCCTGTCATGCAATCACATTAACTCCTACGGTATCTCGCCCTTCATCGGTTTATGTCTCGCAGAGAGCGTTAAATATTCCAATGGTATCCGGCGGTGCTACAGAGAGATTGCCAGCCCGGCCCAGCCCAGTGTGCGAGCGCATCAGCCTCTTTACCGCAGAGACTCTGGTGAGCTCCCTGCAGGTGCTGAGCAAGCCGCTCTGCAGCAGATCTCTCTGCTGGATCACGCTCTGCATGGCGGCAGGGTTACCGGAGCCCAGCTCGATCTCCTGACTGGCTGACAGCAGCGCCGTCTCCAGGGTGTGCTGCGGAACACAGCGGGACAAGGGGAGAGGACGCGGTGCACGGGGAGACATGAGTTCACGCTCTCTGCCAGACACGCACTCGAGTAAACAGCAGCTCATGAATGCTAATGTGTCGATAGAATTTCCCCCGGGGGTTGTGACAAACTTCCAATGCGGAAAGTAAAAACAGTATCAACAATTTGAAAGTCCTGGGGTTTTTCGCTCGTTGACACACAAGCTCATGTCAATGTTTGAGGAAACGCGTCTCGGTTCCAGATCCTATTGGCGACATATTCTACATTTCTATCCCAGTTCAGTGTAACACCCGTCGTCAAGTCGATACAGAATAGGGCTTGTCCATCGCATCGTCACATGGCTTAGACCGCTTCCATCTTGAGAGCATAGGAGCATTGGAACTTTTTCATTAGCATAGGTTTCGGTATATTTACGTTGACTAAGGATTTCACATTACTACAACTCTCAAAATGGCCGGGTCTCTCCAACTGGGCCTCCCATGATGCATTGTGACGACAAGCCCTATAAACACCAGCGTGTGGAGTAATGGCTGGATGAAGAAGGTGGACCCCCACTTACCTTCTCGCGGTGCAGCTGCTGTACTTTGCTCCCCTGGGCCCTCACCCCCTTGTCCTGCTCACACAGGCGGCTGAGCTTGGTCTGTAAAGCACAAGAAGAACCGGTAAAGAAAGTCACCTCCCCTGACTTCAGGATGACATGATGAGGGCACGAGAGTGAAACTAAGGGGCTGGGACTTACATCGACGTCAGCCTCTTCCTGCCTGCTCATGTACGGGTGAGCCCTGTAGTCATCTGGACTCAGCTGGAAGAGAACGTGGGGGGTTAGTCAGAGCTGTGGAGAAACCTGCACCTCCAACATGGACACAGACTGGAGATCTAATGCAGTGTCGCGCCAAAGGCTTCATCTCTCTGCGTCGCCGTGAAGAGGAGCAGGAGGGCGAAATGGGGGGGGTTCTTTGGTTTGGAGGTCATTTTTCACAGTTAGTCAAACTTTGTTACTAAAGCAACACTTTCTACTCTGCAGCCAGTCTAAACATAGCTGCCATTCCGGTGACTTGTGTTTCAACGTTAACACTGCTTTTGTCTCCATCAGGGGAAGGCTCGAAATAACTCTGTTCCAAGTACTGATGCAGGGGGCAACGCATGTGTTTGGGGGCTGAATAGTCGTGCTCAGAGTTAGTCTGTCTTGCAGCACGTACACGGCATGTCTGGCGACTGTGGCTACATGGTTTGGTTGTGTCGTCTAGCAGAACTCCTTATTATTGAGAAGCTAGTCATACTGAGGCTCCAGTCTGACCGTATTATAAATTCACCCCGAGTTGCACGACTGCATTGGATTCCATCGTTTCAAAACCAGGCATTCATGTCTTAATAGTTTCATTTCAAAAGGCAACAACACACAATGGCGACAACCTGGGCTGAGGTAAACATACTGACGACAACTTCTAATTGCTAAACATACTAAACACAACTTCTAATTGCTAGACTCAACCACAAAACACAATTACAGCAGGGGAAACCTGTACAGGAAAATGTGTTGCATATTCAAACACGAGGATCATGCAGGCTCTGCCATAGCCCAGGGTGTTCTGGTATGGGGGTGGGGCCGACAGTGGGTGGGGTGGGGTGGACAGGAGCCAGACTCCGCTGGTGAGGGACACCTTGTCCTCAGCACTTTTACACCCCCAGAGGCGGTCGCAAAAGTGGCAGATACAGATATGCGAGATGTAGCAGATAGTCTTACACGCGCACACACACACACACGAGCGCGCACACACGTACCGATCCCTCTCTATCCCTTCCATCAGCCATCAGGAGGACAAGGAAAGGGAGAGCAGAATGTAGACGGGCAAGTTTTAAACAAAGTCGATGTTTAAATACAGCTTCCTGTGTCCGCGACGTAAGCCTCCTGACACAACACACCGTCTAACTACAGATTAGTTCGAGGTCTGTTTGTTTGTTACCAAACAGTGTGTACATAGTGTGTCATTAATCATTATTCCTGAATTTACTGGCCTAGAAAAGCAAATAAAGTGTCACGTATTTCCTTTGTATTATGGGATGGTGTTATTACAGGGTTATTGCAGAATGGTTAGTTCTAGGCGATGATTTTAAGGATAAATAGCAGAGCCGAAACTTTGTTGAAACCACAAGTGGAACGGCTGTGGTGCAATTAAACCAACTTACTTTTTACTTTTAAATTATGTTAAGATCAATTGTGTGTCTTTGGATAATGTGAACTGTGAGACACTACTATGTTCTCCCTCAAGTATTGGTGGTTATAAAATCCCAATCCTCTACTACATAAAAACAAAAAAAACTAAGGCTTTGTTACACTTGCCATCTAAACAGTCCTTTTGTGGATCCGTCAGAACGGCTCGCATTGAAACGCCTGGCGCAACCAAGCCATTCATTTAAGTTCGGAACTAATACTGCATTCTTTGCTCCGTTTCCAAAATAGTGCAGCCTTCACACGTGCTACTAATTTAGACACCAATTAGCCAGTTAAGAGTTCAAAACTAGCGCACTAGCGCGTTACATAACACAGCAGGAATTTTACTCCAGGATAAACTACACCTTGCCCAGACACATAAAACACAACCACGAGGAGAAGGGATCCGACGACTCATGGGAGCCATACACACACACACACCACACTGTTGTTTACAAGCCATGCCCTACAACGGTAAACAACCTCTCACGTGGAATCAGGGCAATGGATGGTGCAGCGAAACAAGCAACACATAGGGGCTGGTCTTGTGATGCCATGAAGACTTCCACAGCGGTGAGGAGTGTGAGTGTGAGTTTGAGTGTGTGTGTGTGTGTGGTGGGGGGGGGGGGATAGCATTGCATTGACAAGACCAGAGAACGAAACGAAAACATCAACAACGGCAGCAGCGACTGAAGACAGGGAGACGAGGAACAAAGCCTTGGCCGGCCCTTACTTGGTGGTAAAGTTGAGGCCTTGCGGCTGAGTTCTCAATCAAACTGTGTGTCATGGCGATTAAAGGCTCATTGTCCTTCATCTAGTTCAGTGTGGAGAGGAGCAATACGGAAATGTGTCAGTCCATATGGCAAGGCTTCACGTCAGACCCAACACTTGACTCCTCGTGCACTGGCTCTTTTAAAAAGGAGATCACAGCGAATTTGATGCCAGGAACTCGAGGTAGAAAAAAGCACCAACTATTCCAAAGGAGTCATCATATATAGGACGAGGGAAGACACAGAACATCAATACAGTTAATGAATAAGCGGCTTTGGAATACTGCCTGAAGGATTAATAGTAGAGCAGCTAGAGTGAGCACTGTGGCTTTATTGTGCTTCATAAATATTTTAAGACCGATCACTTGCTAACAGGAAATGTATATTGGTCAATGTCAAAAACATACTCAAAAAGACAGAAAGCAAATAAACAGAGAGGACCAATCTTGTTCTAAATAAGACATTACTGATCTCCTTGAGATATCAACCTGAGGCGTCAATAACGGATAGATGAAAAAATTGAGTTGTCTGGATAATTTGTAATAAAAGCAGCACAGGATCAGTAAAATCTCCTCGAGACAACAGCAGCATGTCAAATTTCATAGGGATAAGCCAACCCACCCCAAGGTTTTAGCTAAAATTCAAAACAATACACCATAACCCTCATAACCATGGAGTAGGCCAAAAAAAGAGCTTCGGAGCGAACAGCCTTGACATCCAAAAGGTCAAAGACCACGAGCCATGCCTTAAACCATGCCATGCGGTTACCCCACCTGGTTGTCCAAATACATGAGGTTCCTTTGGAGGTGATGCGAGAGAATGTCGTTCTAACGTCAGCCGCAGGGAGAGAGGACCAAGAAAAGAGAGTAAGAAAGACAGAGAAATAGAGACAGCAGAAGTGTATACACCGCGCTGACATGCATACAAACACACCAAGAGAAGGTAGAAGTATAGCAGGCAGGAGAGGAAGGCCAACAAGTCGGCTTTGAACTCAGTATGAAAGGATGTTGATGGAGAGGTGAACATACACATTAAGGAACACTTGCATATCCAAACTGCCCAAAGCTGTGTTCCTCAAACTCATTACTTTAACGGGGACTTTTTGTGTTAAATTTCATGGAAACCAAATTACAATAATTTGACAATGCTAATCTAGGTAAACTTGAAACATTTACTCAGAGTAAATGATAGAGAGACCTGTATTATATGGTATGAGGAATGACTGATGAGCAGAGAAAAGCAAAAAGCCTAAACATAAAATAACAAATGTGTTTAAATGGCAGCAGTTGAGGTTTCATCATTTTAAGGTCTTAACCACAGATTCCTCAAATATCCTGGCACCACTCCTCTCCAAGCCTGCTTGACCTACATTAGTGACGGTCAACGTCTAAGGACAGCCTTGAAAAGCAGTACAAAAATCCTGCATTACCATGTAAGTGTGCCAGTAGAGCTAAGCTTTCTTGGCGGGTTCCTCGAAGATCTCCAACGGCTCAAGGTTGGTGTTCTTATTTCTCCACTAGCAGCTGTCAGGACTCTGGATAGACAGGCTTTTTCCCTCGGGTGACTTAAATGTTAACTTGACTTCAAATCAAACCCCCAAAGATAATAGTTTAGAGACACGTGGGAACATGGAACCCAAAGCTCAAACATGACCTTATTTTGATAGTGTCTCAAATGTGCTCTCCTGGTCTATACATTTATTCTGGAAAAGTCTAATTCAGGCATCGAGAGGTAAATACTAATAAGAGTGTGAATAGCACAATCACTCAAACTGAAACAACATAACCCTCAAGAGTGCTTGTTTGGCCAGAGAAGACTTTGATTGACAGTTCTTCTTGCATACTCTCCTCTTCAGGAGGGAGGGGCATGGGTCACCCTTCTATCTGCAGCGGAGCATCACTGCTGCATGACTGCAGAGGAAACAGACCCGTAGACCGAGATGGATGATGCACGCCGGTGACAACCAAACAGACGCTCGCACACACACAGACACAGACGCCCACACACGAGCCAGCAGAGGCGCCCGCTAGGGGCCTGACCTTTGGGGTGTCACCATCGATGTTTAGTTGCATAAGCTGCGCTACAGTGTGCTCCCGGATGCTGTTAAGCTCCGCTTGCTGCCGCCGCAGCTTTATCAGCAGCAGAGTCAGCTCCTCCGGCTGCAGGGTTGGGGGAAGGGTGGGGGAGAGGAGTAGGGAAGGAGGGAGGGCAGGGGGAGTAGGGAAGGACGAGGGAGGGGAGGGGGGGGGGGGGGGGGGGGGGGGGGTGTGGTGCAGCAGGCATCCAGGATACCAGGGCACGTCGACAGGTCGGATACAGGACAACGAAGCAGCGAAAGGAGAGAAGGTGAGAGGAGAGAGGAGCAGGACAGGGTGTTTAGTAGCACCCCTTCGACAGTAAAAGGGGGGGGGGGGGTCTCAACGGATCAGACAGGGAAATGATTATCCAGGAAAGTCATTCGGTTCAATGCAATCCCAGAGGAGCATGCACAGTGCGGACGTCCTCTGGAGACCCAAATAGAGCCGAGCACAGAGACTCCAGACATGTTGTGCCATTCTTACGGGTCGCTGGACGGAAACTGACCTAGAAGTCAACAGTGAGAACACTCAAAGGTCCCATGCACGAGTTTAAATGAGCCCAGCTGGAGTGGACGCACCCTACCCAAGTCTCTGTCATCTTACAAGTAAAAGGGAGAGAAACAGGAGACCCAGACGACATTTGAGGGCAGAGTAAGGAGTAAAGGAGAGGGATGTGGGGGAGGGAGGGGTTAGGGACTGACCGTTTTGCCTTGTAGCGACTGGGCAGTGATAATCTGAACCGGCAGTCCTGAAGGCATGGATCTCCTGTCAGGGTGGAGTGTGTAGGCGTACTGTTGTGCAATAAAGGAAAAAGGAGAAAAGGAAAAAGGAGACATTTTAAAAAGGGACAGGCACAACACAAAAAACAGCTCTGTGACAATGATCAATTCATTATTTTGGAGGAAAAATAATAAGCTATTCATGAGGAAAATGCTGTGAGAATATCTTTTCTGGTTGACTGAGATTTCAGACCGCTCCCAACTTATCTCTGACCAAAGGGAGACAGGGAGCGGCTTTTTGGGTTGTTTATTCAAATACTTAGTCCTGCCTTCTTCTACTCTTTCCCCCTCTCATGTCTTAAACACAGCCTCCGTAACGCCCCCCTCAGACCAGTGAAGCCCCTCTAACAGTAACGCTCAGACCAGTGAAAAAGGAGACATTTTAAAAAGGGACAGGCACAACACAAAAAACAGCTCTGTGACAATGATCAATTCATTATTTTGGAGGAAAAATAATAAGCTATTCATGAGGAAAATGCTGTGAGAATATCTTTTCTGGTGACTGAGATTTCAGACCGCTCCCAACTTATCTCTGACCAAGGGAGACAGGGCGCGTCTTAACGGTTGTTCCTCAGACCAGTGAACCCCTCTCTAACGCCCCACTCAGACCAGTGAACACCTCCTCTAACGCCCCCTCAGACCAGTGAAGCCCCTCTAACGCCCCCCTCAGACCAGTGAACCCTCTCTAACGCCCCCCTCAGACAGTGAACCCCCTCTCTAACGCCCCCCTCAGACCAGTGAACCCCTCTCTAACGCCCCCCCTCAGACCAGTGAACCCCCTCTCTAACGCCCCCCTCAGACTAGTGAACCCTCTCTCTCTCTAACGCCCCCCTCAGACCAGTGAACTCACGTTGTTGGGGTGCTGCCGGAGCCGGCGGTCCATGCTCATGTCCCCGCCGCGGTACACGGGGGAGGACACCTCGGAGCGGGCGCCGCCCATGTTGTAGGAGCGCAGCGGGGAGTAGCCGCCGTACATGGCCAGCGAGCCGTGGGACGGCGAGGGGGGGATGGCGTGGGCGGGCGGGGCGTGCTCCGACAGGTTGATCATGGTCTTGGGGCTGGGCATGTTGGCGTACATGGCCGAGGGCGGCCGGGCGTAGGCGTTCCTCTGCTGCCACTCAAACAGCTGCCACATGGTGTCGTCCCGCATGGAGCGCCGCTTGTCCCCGGGTCCGGGCCCCAGGGCCTGCTCGTACATGGAGGGGGACATGCTGCAGATGCTGTCCCGCTGACCCAGGCCGTTCCTGGGCATGGTGCGGTAGCCCTCACCGGGCTGGGGCATGCCTGCCGGGGCGCGGTAGCTGGGCATGTTCCTGGGTAGAGTTTGGTAGGAGGTGATGCTGAGGACACAGACAGAGAGACACAGAGAGAGAGGGGGAGGGAGATTGAGGAGACACAATGTAAATGCAATGTCAGCTTGATTCACTGGTGGTCACTGTGGTTTGAGTTGATCCCCCTGTTTAACATGTGTTTTGATCATTTGGTGGATTTAAAGTTAAAGAGTACTTTCCCACGGGAGTGGACCAGTAGGATTTATCTTGGGAGATGGCCTTATTGCACTACTTTCCTCTTTCTTAGAGAAGCTTATTTTTCTGCTATGGTCAGAATCATACTAAATTTTGTGTTTCGGGCTTGGACCTACTTTGTGATTATCCTAACACATGTTATGATGATCGGATCGATGGCCTCGGGCCTACTTTATGATTGAAACGCTTGTTGTGATTTCCATAAACAAGGAAGAACCAATTGTCAAACACATTGATGAATTCATGAAGTCGCCAGTAGACCAACAAAAAGCTGTTTTTCTACTCATTGCTCATACCTCTGTGCTATGGGACACTTTACGCCCCTGCTCTTCTGTCCCTCGACCACAGATTGAAAATAAATCGAAAGACCAGCTGCAGTGGCCATTAATAACAAGAAACACTAAAGGAAGACTTCAGTGTCATACCTTTATTCACACACACACACACACACACACACACACACAACACACAAACACAACACAACACACACACACACACACACACACACACACACACACACACACACACACACACACGTCTTATCAAACACCTAGCGCGGCTTTGTTTGTCTTTCTCCACAATCAAAAAGTAAGGGTGTGTTCACACAGGCATTTATTTATATTAAAAGACTCCTGACCAGAGCGTTTCTTTTTACCAACTACAAAACTGACAGGGGGGGTTTTGTCTAGTTCATTCTAGAGCACAATGTTCTAGAGCACATATCCGTTGCAAATCGGTTACAGTATCAAAGTGGTTTGACTACCTACTTGTATCAGTGTCAACTAGTTACAATGTCGAGGAGGAGAAAATGAGCCCTTGTTCTGGCGTTAGATGCCAACGACGAGGATAACGACAAACCTTCCCGTTTGTGGGTGCATATAAACCGGGGACGGCAGCAGTACGGTGCATTTCATAGTTTGATACAAGAGCTACGGTTTGATAATGCACGGTTCAGTGCGTATTTCAGACTCAACAAGAGTCAATTTGAAACCCTTTTACACTTCGTTGCGCCTTCAATAATAGAGCAAGACACCCACATGAGGCAAGCCATATTTAAACAATACATGTTTTGAGGACTTTCCTAGTGACGTAAGTTCTCGTTCATTGGTCAGCTGTCAAAAAACAGGTGCTTTTTCTTGGTAAATTGAAATTTTCCCAACTTGAAAACCACCCAGAGCAGTGAAAAAACCCCTGCTGGCAGCGGTGTTTTTAAAAGCACCCAGGATGTTTTTACAAAAACACTCTGTATCATAGGAATATAATGTAAAACATCCACTCGCACCTGAAAAAATAACTGCCTGTGCGAATATGCCCTAAGTGTTTGCATTTCGGCTATATGGATGCAACAGCGCCCGGATTAACAAGAAACCAGGGAATTCTGCACCTTCAACTGCCAACAAACTTGGCATCAGCGAGATAAGCTTCAGACCGCTAGAGGTCTTGAACGACAGACCGAGACAGTGAAAGAGAGAGGGAACGGACACCGAGGAGACATAAAACTGCCAGACGGACAGATCTCCTGTCCTGTAGTACAGCACAGCTTCCGCTGTCGTTACGGTTCAGCTATTATTGGGGTCTGCTTTATGTCCCGCTATACATATTAATGCCCTGAACATCATAATACTGCAATGCAGCAGCAGCAGGGAGAATGTACAGCGCAATAAAAAATAATATATGTCTGGGATACCCGCGTGGTAAAGCTGTCTCACTCGGCCCAGCCTCACAACATCAGTTAGAGAGACGCGCATCGTTCTTATTTGAACGCGGAGCTGCATCAAACATCTCTATATTAAAAGCCAAGAAAATTGCTGCAAGAGTTGGGTTCAAGAGTTTGCAAGATTATTATACCTTCTTAAAGGCAGGTTATAGAGTAACTCACAAGTAAGTGAGTCAGCATGTTCCTGGGAACGTCCATCCCCCCGGCATCAGTGCAGCCACCGAGAAAATGAGACGTCTAGTACTGGAGCCCATCGAGTCAGCGGCCACAGCCTTTAGCCATTAATTATGACTTCTGCTTTTGCAGGGAGACATCTCCATGGAAACGCTGTGTGTGATAAAAGGTGTTCCGAGATCTGATCCGCGACGGTATAACTGCATTTCCTAAACCACATCTAGCACGGATTAACATCAGGACATGAAAACGAACCTGAACAGTGCCGCACGTATCAAACGTTACCGAGCCACCCGCCCGCCACCACTGACCTGCGGGTGTCCTCGTCCTGGCCGCGGCCCCTCTGTGTGCGGACCCACTGCTCCAGCTGCTGCATGGAGCTGGTCCTGCTCAGGGAGCGCTCCGGCCCCTGCCCCTGCCCCTCTGGCCTCGGCGTGGGCACGGCCGCGCCGTCCGCCCCGGGGCTGTGGTTCCCGGGCCCCCCGCTGCCGTTCACCTGGGGCATGGCGCCACGGTACGGGCCGTCCGTCTCAGTGGGCGTGGGCGTACGCGGGTGCGAGGCGATGCCGGCGGTGAGGGCGGCGGCCTGGGCCGGCTGCAGCTTGAGGCTGTTGATCTTGGTGAGCGGCCGCTGGTTCTCGCCGCCGTTGTTCTGGAAGCCGTAGCGTTCCGCCTCCTGCTGCCTCCTCTCCTGCTCCTCAGGCGTGGGGGTGGTGGCGCCGGTGGGGGTGGTGGGGCTGGGGGTGGGGCAGGGGCTGGGGACTGTTCAGGGCGGGGGTGGGGATGGGGATGCTTATGGCGGGGTGCGCCCGGTCCGCCTCGCGGTTGCGCTCGTTGTTCTGGATCTCGGGGCGCGTCAGCGGCGGCCGCTGGGTGTCGGGGGTCAGGTGGTGGATGTCTTGCGGCCCGCACTGCTCCACCTTCAGCCTCTCCAGCCTGGAAGGGCGACAGAGAGACAGTGAGACAGAGAGAGATCTAAAGCGACAGAGAGAGAATGAAAGAAAGGAGAGAGAGACAGACACAGAGAGAGAGAGAGAGAGACACAGAGAGAGAGAGAGACACAGAGAGAGAGAGAGACATACAGAGCAAGAGCGAGACACACAGAGCGAGAGCGAGAGAGAGAGACAGACAGAGAGAGAGAGAGAGAGAGACACAGAGAGAGAGAGAGAGACATACAGAGCAAGAGCGAGACACACAGAGCGAGAGAGAAGAGAGAGAGAGAGAGAGAACGAGATTGAGTTAGGAGCACGTAGGCTGCATTACCCACCCACCGAGGAGAGAGAAAAGGATGATGAATAAGGCAGATACAGCTCATGCAATAGGCAGCTGTGTTGCTAATCAGCACACGCACTCACGCACCTCACGGCATGCATGAAATGTATTTTACAGACACGGATGGTGGGGCTCTGACAATGTGCAAGCTAGCCTTGGGAAGGACTTGTGGCCAGCTCTCTGACAAAGGGAAAAGTTTTGTTGATTGGGGGAAAGGGGGGTTGGTGGGGTGGCGTTTCTTACAGCTGGCTCGAGGTGGAAACCAGAGATCGCCAATAAAACCCGATGGAGAGGTCTCTGAAACGTGGCACTGGGGCCTTTCTCACCCCAGTCACGGCTCCCCTGCAGTGGACCTGTTCATGGGTGTGTGGGTCTCGAGCCGGATCTCTACTGGGAATAGACACCCTTAACTCATTCGCCTTGGCTGAACTCGAGGTCAGGACTTCAAAGAGCAGGAACACCCATGAACACCCATAACCCCCCCCCCCCCCTCCCCCTCTCAGTGGCTATGTGACTCTGGAAGGGGTTGAGGAGAGACCAACACAGTAACAGCTCTTCCTTCCCAGTTTCCACTCCCAGTTTTTTTTTTAATTTTTTTTTAACAGCAGCAGCAGTAGCCATTAGTAATGTCTTCTCCAGCCATCTCTGGCTACTTCGTCCTCGTGAAAAAACATATAAAGCCCCCCCGAAGAAAAGCCTTTCTGCATTACCTCATGATTATTCAATAGTCTTATTTTAAAAATGGCCTATTACAACAAAAGGGAACGGTTCATAACAGTCAGGGTTAATATGTGTTTGTTCGCTCTGAACACTATGCAACAGCCATAGAGATACGATTGAATACTATTGGAAATGATAAAGCGAGCACAGACGTGTACAGCTCGCGTTATCTCGCAGCTGTAGCAGAACTCTGAATGAACGGCCGTCCTCAGTTGACTCTCAGATTGCATTGTGTAATTAAAAAAAGAGCTAATCTGTTCGCCCGTTTCAAACGGCAGCAAAAAAATAAAAAATAAGACTCTTTCAAAAAAGAGGTTTTGCTCCAATAAGGTGCGACTGTACTGTGCCATATAGCTCTCACCATCTGGAGCTCCCACGCTAAGGAGGTCACATCATCGTTGCATAAAGCAGTTATGCCCTTGTTTTACTGCGTGCGTGCAATAAGTGTTATGAATGCACATAAATGCAAGCTGGTAGCGGCGAGGAGTACAGCGCATGGCAAGCGTTGCCTGCTGGGTTCCGTTTTGCAGTGCATTATGGGTGGTCATTATGGGTGGTAAAGCGTTCTGAGATTACGGCCAGCGATAGAGGTGACAGTACCTTGTACTTAAACCTTATCTCAAGATAAACAAGCCTATCTGGGCACCGATACATCCGTCTCACTTATCCGATGTCAACAGTAAGGTTTGTAGTGAACACAAACCTTTTGACCGGCTCGGAGTGGACGAGTGCCGCCTCGGTCATAGCCTTCATCCACGCCTCCATCTCTTTGGGCGTGTCTGTGCAAAAGTAGTACGTCCGCATGTTGGGGTGCGTCGCCTGTTGTCGACGTCATCGTGGAACGGGGGCGTCAGGATGAGAAGGACAGATTCACAATGTTACCTGGAAGAGAGAGAGGACAGACGTGAGGCAATGAGTCGATTGAACCACGGCCCAACATTTAATTAGGATTTTTTAAAAAGGGTCAAAAAGGCAATAAGCAAAATTAGACCGCAAGGTAATGTCGAGTAAATTGCATTGGAGACACTGCGGTGGGGAGAAAAAAATAAAATGCTTTCAATCAGTTGAGCGATGGGAGTGCAAAACCTCAGCAAGCTATGTTTCTATGCATGAGCCAAACCGATGCATGCCAGTGCCTACTGCTTAATGAAATGCTCTGCAATATACTGCATGACTTACCATGTTACAACACAGCGTCTGGCACACAAGCTGCTGGGTCCACACCGTTGCCTCGTAGCGCACACACACACCGTCGTATTGTTACAGCGTGTATGAACAAGCCACAGACACACAAACACACACACGCACACAAAGATACACAATGTTCATAAAACATGCACAATATCATGACTACCCAGGTCTGAAAACATTGCTGTCACTCTATTCCACTTCTGCAGAACACTAGAGTCAAGCTGAGGGAGTCAAGCCGAGGAAGTCCCATGATGCCGCTGGGGCAACCACAACTCTGGATTGGGGGTTTAGAATGTATGGTATGCTGCGAGTAAAAAGACAACAAGAGAAATCCTATTCCTATTTGAATCCCGCTGAACGGGCGCATGGCCGTGCCCTGCACTCTCTTTAGCCCGTTCCCCCGTGTTAGCCTGTGTCTAGCCTGGCAGGCGAGCGGACCGTGTGGTTGGAGAGGCCTTGGGCAGACTTCTGGGCGTCTGTGTGTGGCTGAGCTTGGCAGGGCACCCGGCCGTGTCTCAGGGTTTATGAAAGGGTCCCACAGTGAAAAACTGAAGGCTTGGTGAGATCTGACAATATGACAGGATGGGATGGGACAGCGGGGCTGCTAGCGAGCTTGGGTTTAGCGCAGGTTGGGGTAGGCTTATGCAGCGCCCTGCGTCACCTCTGTGGTTTAATAACCGCTTGCGTTTGTGTGTACTTGCCGACGACGCGGATGCATCTTTTACAAACTTAACAAAAACACATTCTTCGATTCTATTCAATAATACAAGAGGAAAACATTCACTTCAAGGCCAAAATTCCCAAATGCGTCTTGACTTATTTACCGCAGTGACACAGCTGGAGGCAGCTTGACACAGCTTAGAACATTTGATAAAGATAATCTGGGAAACAGAACCACGGCATTTTCAAGATTCCTTCAACTACCCAGGCGACAAGCAAAAACACAGTCTGATGGGAGTTGAAATATGGACTGACCTTGAAGGCATATTTCCTGTTAATGTGGTCGTCCACAGAGAGCATGGAAACATGGAAACTGGGCAGGAGGATGCTGCCCAGTATTCCCTCTTCTTTCTCATCTGCATGTCGAGACAAAACAAAAAGGGAATCCGGTTGGAGCTGGAACCCATTTTCTTTTGTGATAAACAATTTGTTGGACGACATGATGAAAACCAAACCAAAACTGGAATGCAAACTGAAAAGGGACAGTTGCTGGTGGCAGAATTATAGGGCACAGTGCAATCAGTCGGACTAATGAACATTGATGTAACCTCCATGATGCTTCCTCCCTCCAAGTCTCATTATGCTAGCGGACAGAGCTCAACCCTGACTGTGGGGAGCTTAGGGTTATATTGGGTTTGTGTCATATGCACAACATCGTCTAGCTATCTAAATATATCACCACTCCATCTGCATAGCTCACCCAAAGGGAATACAAAACATGCCCTTGATGTGGCTGCCTTTGCCCCTCTTGACAATTTTCGTTTGTTTAGTCCGTATGCGTGCATCAGAGTTTGTTTGTGTCGGTTTATGGGAAAGTACCCCTGCTAAGACTGTAGGTGTGTGGGTGTTTCAGTACACACTTCTTCCACATCACAGGTCAATAATAAATAATTAATAAGGAAACGCGATGTGAAAGTAAACAACTCCCTGACACACACACACACACTGAGAGGAACACACACACACACACACACACACACACACACACACACACACACACACACACACACACACACACACACACACACACACACACACACACACACACACACACACACACACACACACACACACACACACACACACAGGCTGAGAGGAATAATGCAGAGTGTCTTGGCGAATAAAACTTTGGATGAGAGAGAGCGAGAGCGAGAGAGATTATGTCCCACAGCCCCCTAGAGTCCCGATGCAAAAGATTGAAAAGGCGTGCAGGACTTAGCAGCCTTTCGTTACCACTCGGCCTAACCCAACGTTCAACTCTCCGGGCCTGTGCATACAAACATAGCTCAGGCTGATGGGGTAGCCCCTGTGGTACGTTATGGAGGCGTTTCTTTTCTTTGTGGGACAGGGGAGGGGGACACGTCTGGTTTGATCTCAGCGATACATTTCGGGAGAACCATTGGGAGCTTTATAATGAAAACCAAAACTAGCAACAATAAAAAGGGATCGAGTTCAGCGGACAGCTGCAGCGACGTGGCCCTCCGCAGGGATGGAGGCTCGCACTCATTAGACCAATAAATCCAGCAGCACAGAATAACACAAGCAGTCACTTCGGATGTTCATGGCTGCGTTCCTACTATTATGTGTAGCAGCGCTACGAATTAAAAAGGGGGGGGGGGGGGGGGGGGGCGCGCCCAGTGACCTGGACTCACCTCGGTAGTAAAACAGGCACAGGTCCGACAGCACAAACCACCTCTTCTTCCACAGCTTCATCCCAGTGCTGTCCTGTAGAGACCGAGAGAGGCACACAGGCTATTGATCCAACACATGCCTCAAAAAAAAGCTGGAAACAGCTTAGTTGACAAATGAAAATAGAAATCGAGAAACAAGGCGCTGGACTTGGGCTGCAGTACTTGTTTAGCTGGATCCTACCCAGACGCTTCAGGAATGCAAAGAGATGGGATGATTTGATTTCCAGTATGATATGCACCGAATAAATAGGAGTGTTTTGGTTGGTTCATGGGTCTGTGATTACAACCAAAACAACCGTTTAAGCGTTAAAACAAAAAGGGGGATTCCATTGTTCGGGGAGTACATGCATATAAAAATAAAGTCCTTCTCTAAAAGCACTCGATTCTGTTTCTAAGATGCATTGAGGGGATTAGAAAGTGGACTAGGGCCAAGGCGTAGTTCCCCGTTCCTGCTTACGAACGAGCAAGCGTTGAGCTACAGTTCCTTATTTCTCTTTCGCCTGCTTTGTATGACAGTTCGGGCCTCTTGGAGAGAGAGAGAGAGAGAGGTTGTGGTGAGCGCACTCTGTCGATGGGTCAGCCCGAGTGCGGCGGCGGCGGCTGCTGCTGCTGCTGCTTGTCCCAGTCGTGAACTTCAAAAGAACCGAGGTTTGAATGGCTCTGAATAGAAGTACACGTCGGAGGCTTTTTTGTTTCGAATGACAAGTCTTCCCTCCCTCCCCCCACCCTACTCATTGAGTCTGCTCCATAAGAAAGCCTGTGTGAGCTCTCTCCCCCTACACAGCTCAAGGAGGACATTGGGGGGAGCGCCAAGACTAAATGAGACTTCCACTTCAGGGGGAAAACGAGAGAACAACACCCAAGCTAATAGCGGCCCTAATAAAGCCAAGCCCTCGCCCTTGGTGCAAACCAACAAGGGAGCTGGGATGAAGGGCTGCTATTTAAAGCAACGTGCCCCTTAGGTGACCGGCTTAGAAGGAAAGCTTGACAAAGCATCCTGCGATTTGGTTTAAAGAAATTTGCCACAGCTTAAGTGTGGAATAATTTTATGCTAGAATTGAATAGATGGATGCAAGGACATAGGTTTACACCAGGGATGAACATGACCAGTTATGTGCCTCTACAGCAAATGCTGATTTCGCACCCAAATCTCATGCTAGTTTCTTATTCACTTACCTGTTTATACAGCCAGTTGCTCCTGATAACCGGGGCACCTGGGTTCCTTCTGATAGAATTGGAACGCTTCCCAAAGTTATGAACTTTCTTCGAGGGTCTGGAAGGCTGGTAATGGGTATGCATTAAACATGTGAGGATGTGGTTATATTCACGGGCTACACCTTGGAGAATAACAAAATCGTGTTGAAGCATCTTGATTAATTTATTATAAGTATGCATTTTTAAAAAACAAACATGAGTTCTAGTGAAGTTCCATTTAAAAAAAATATGCTGTTTGCCTCCAAATTCAACCTCGCAAAACCTTAAGACCTGAGCAAGATCTCATACAGATTCCCGGCCCTGTCATGTTATTCATGTGTGTGCCACTCACTCTTCCCGCTGGGCTGTTCTGATGCGTGGCGTAATCAGAGGCGCCCGTGTAGTTGGAGGCCTCACTCATGTTGCTCAGGAATCGGTCTTTCTTTTCATTGGCTGGGGCTGTTTGGGCTGATCTGCACCAGGTGACACATAGAAACACTGTGAGCCTTCGAGAGCAGACCCCTTGGCCACAAACACAACCGCAGTTTGCTCAATGACCTCGATATGAGAGAAGTGAGAAAGTAGGTTGAGGAGGCCTGTTCGGGTCAGGCCCAATCCGTTACAAATTTGCTTCGTCTGCTCTCTGAATTCGGGAAACTTTGGTTCGAATGAAATCTCAAGACATGGGCCTATGAACGAAGCCAATTACTCCACCCGTGTCAGTGTGGATTCGTCTCCCAACAAATGTCAATGGTCTGCAGATACTGCCTGACACATTGAGCTTCGGCAGTAACTAGGCCAGGAGAGCCTTTATAGGCTTCCCAACGAAAACAGACCCGGCAGCAATGAGGAAGACTTTTTGGAGAAAACCTGTAGTCAAATGTCAAATTTTATTTGTAAAACAATAAGCAGCCAATGGCATTTGGAAATGTGCTCTGTTGTTGAGACTACAGTGTTGTGGACGCGAGGGACCAAGACAAGAAAAACTGAAGTAGAACACATGTACTGCGGCAGGGAAAAAGGTGTCATCTCATGGATATATTGGGTTTGAGGTCACTGAACAAGTACAGCCCTCGCCTACTTCCCATTGGCCCAAACATTGAGTGCACCGAAAAACTCCTGTGACCAACATGAACAAGCAAAACACAGTACGGAAAGCCTGAGGACCTTGGCTTGTGTTATCATTTGCTTGCACCAAATTTTTCAGTTTTTTAAATCGATCATTGAACATTACTATAACAGAGCCATAAGTGCATGCTCTTTGGGTTCAGGAGCACAAACACAGGATAAACAGACAAAGCAGACAGTCATCAGAGCAAGCAACAGATAAAAAAGGTTCATTCCCGTGCGGGTACAGCCGACAGTGACTGGGAATACAAGTTTGATACTACAAAACAACGATGGGACAGAACAATGGAAATAACAGACAGATTAATTAGTTTGTGTTACGTAATTCAAAGTATAGCTATTATTAAATTCAAAGTAAACCCTAAACCTTGATTTCTCAGGTGAGGAGAAGCATAAATCAAAATCATAGTACATCTATATTAGGGATCCTGACCGGCGAAGGGTTGTTGTGGGGTGTGCAGACAGTTGTATCCTCTTTTCTTGACATAATTTAAATATCATTTATATTAGTAGCACATGGGACCACCAGGCCCTCCCTTCATCTCAACCTCAATGAGAGACAGTCGTATTTACCACTGACTGTCAGGTCAGACACTAAGTGATCCATAATCAATGTCGTGCCAACCCTCTCCTACGACATGAAGCGGTGTGGGCGGAAGAGATTGGCCAGCGTTGGTCGGAAAAAACATTGGACAATGCTCTTTTTAGCTGACGGCCCGTTTGTGGACACATTTATACTGTGTGGGCTTTATTGCCAATTACTGCATGCCTGATAATCCCACTGCTGGCACTGGAATTAAAGGGGGAGAGAGTGTGCGTCAGCTCTTTCCAACACAAGCTGCAGTGGTGCAGGCAGATGGGCATTAAAGAGACTGCCGGAATAACACCAGGAATGACAAATTGGTTCCATATTACAGACCCTGCCTACTGCATGTCACCGATGTAGAAGACACACGGCATACAACTGGTTTAATGTGGCATCATGGAGTGGATACTCAAGATACTATTAGCTTTTAGGTACAGTGGGTTAATAAAACGATATTCTCTCATCGTGGGGTGCAGTTTGAGTCAGCATCTTTGAAAGTTATCTTGGTTATTGTTGCACCTGACCAGCAAATGCAACAACGGTTACCATCAGGTCTGATTATGTGATAGAATAATATACCAACTTGTCCAAAACCAGA
This sequence comes from Melanogrammus aeglefinus, assembly GCA_900291075.1. Lineage (NCBI taxonomy): Eukaryota > Metazoa > Chordata > Actinopteri > Gadiformes > Gadidae > Melanogrammus > Melanogrammus aeglefinus. Next base: position 54,602 of record OLKM01002575.1, read on the forward strand.
AGATGATTATACAACTATGGTATGTATCACGTTTCAATTAGTAAATTGAAACGTGTCAAATGAAAGTGTTTTGTAAACAGTTGTTTTGTTAACAAAAAAAAAAAGAGTACCCTTTCAATCAAAGGAGGTACCCTTTTAATCAAAGGAGTACCCTTTTAATCAAAGGGGTACCCTTTTAATCAAAGGGGTATCCTTTCACGAAGGAATCAAATTTCCAAAAACAATTATCCATTGTTACAGCTGTGATACGTATATAAATATATACTTGGTGAACTACACTACGGCTCACACTCCTAAAACTGATGTCATCCCCACGCTGTAGAGGATTCACTCAATGCTGCCATGCAAACTAACAAAGCCCTTGGATCGAATCCAAACACAAACCCAGGCCGGAATATACAGTGCCTCCCTCACCTCCACCACCACCAACACCACCCCAAACACCACCACTTCTGTCAGACTAATTGTGTATTTGTGTGTGGGTGTGGGTGTGAGCCAGTAAAAAGGAAGCAGGGGGGATTAAGTGCTCTGCGATGCCTGGCTCCACTGGGGGGGGGGGGCATGTGAGGGTTTGGGGGGCAATCCTGTACTGTCTGGCTGAGGGGGCACTTTAAATTGACCACGCAGCATTCTGTAACGAAACCAGGGTGCTTTAGAACACTTTTGTTCGGCGGTGCACGTGACCTTCAAGCATTCAGAATAAAAAGAGGAGACAGAATACTAACAAAAGCCTCGAGGTAAGCTTCCAGGGGCGGGGATATACACAGGGGCTGAACAGCACTTGAGCCAGCGTTCGATGACACCGGGCTCGGCGGCGCGGTAATCAAAGGGAAAGGAGTGTAGCACGCACTGGCCTGCTCTTCAGCCACATAGCGGTGGAGGCTAATTATATTTCCACACAGCCCTGCCACATATCGCATGCTAGACATGGTGACCCTGTATCTGGAAAGGGGCTGAAATGCTCAAAGTCTCCGACACTCCGAGGCTTGATGTAGCGTGACTACGTGAAGCAGTTAGCACCCCGTCGACACCAAAGAGAGCAGAAGCAATATTTTGTCAAATTTAGGAAGCAACCGAGAAGGTGAACTTAGGTTGTTGAGCTGAGAATACATAGTAGTAAATGTGAATTCAGTTTTTGACACTATTCAACACCAAGCCCCACATCAAGTACTAAAGGGGTTCTTGGCTTACCGGTTGTTCCTTAATGTTTTTGCTCTGTCAAGCACAACATTTGGTGCAGACCATAGACACCTTGCATGATGTTGGAATGCAAACGCATAACAGGAGACTGAGTAAACCTCTATTTAAACACCTCCCAGCCTGTTAGTGTGAAATGATACAGACCATACATACACACACAGACAAAGATGTGTGACGTTTGTTTGAACTACAAAGTTAAATACACACGGCATTCATCATACTTGACTGTGCATTACCTTCCAAATACAGAATGACCCAATTGTCCACAGTTCACGCTATAAGGCAAAAGAGAATTGGGAGAGAAATTTGAAATACAGTTTCTATGAATATGAGAGACAGTCATTGCATTCAATTGATCAGCAATAGGAGTTTGACATCACGTTAAGATCGGATTTATTCTTCTACTCTGTCTCCATCCAGCACTTGGTAAAAGGACCTGATAGCTTTGACTTGAAACAGACCACTTCAACATAATAATTAATACTTTACCAACCGCCTACTCCTAGAGCATGGACCACACATTCATCTGTCCCAGATTACTAATTATCACGTCAATTATCCTCCAACCTCAGGCAGAGTAGGTCATTAAAAACATGTCAAGCGGAACACGTTCAAAACCTGGGCTTACTAGATGCTATAATTTGACATATGAATTATGCTAACATTCACTGTGGAATATTAAAGGCCCCTTGGAATCAGCTTCAATTGAATTCAAAGAGGCAGCATAACATATAATTGCTATTTATGTGATGTGGGTGAGCTCAGTCTCAATGACTTTAGTATGACAGCCATCACGAAGCTAGTGGGAGACGTAAACGCAATGATTCATAAGTAAGATGTGCAAGTTAAATCATTTAAGTTGAAGTTATGCTTACCCATCTATGTAATTATACAACTTTGGTCTCATCTGTATACCAATTTTCGCAGTTGGTTAATTGCCGTTGGTTAAATGTGATAAGTGTATGCATGCAAATGGACTTCGAAGACAAACATTTGTATCAATAAGAACAATTCTGCCTTGCGGATTACATCCCCTATATGCATTTATTAGACTCCTAATTTGAGGTCTTGTGCACGGAGCCGATTAGCAGTCATTTGTATCTTTATCCAAGGGATGGGGGAGGCAGCTTAACTTCTTAATTTGCCTTTTTCTTACTGGCGGAGGCAGAGGCAGAGGATTCCCCCCCCCCTTACTTTAATGTCGCTGAAACACAGCCAACTGCCGGATTAAGAGCAGTATCTCCAAAAGTCAAGCATTATGTCCATTTCCTCGGTGCCGCTACCAAGACCTTTGGTAGGCATTTCAACTTTTAGGTGCAAGTTAATTGGATTTGTAGTTTTTGTTGTAGCTACTATGATTAATACCCTATTGGATTGAACCCAATAGGGTTCAATCTGTTTTTCCTATCATTTTGGTGAAAACATTACATCTTTAAACTTGCAATAACACTGTATACTGAGAGTTTTAGGAACAACAAGGAGGGGATAGTCATGATGATGGGAGGATCCCCTAAACAAGCAGGGGTCAGGTCATGTGTTTTTAGTCACGTGGAAAATGGGGAGATTTTTGTACTATGAACAGAGAAAAGGGAAGGACGTTGGATTGGTTTTGAACACTAAATAAGCCAACATTTTCTACATAATAAAAAGATGATGTCTATCTTGATGGGAATTTACAAGCAAGCCAATCTGTTTACGCCAAGTTCAGCCAATAGACATTTGGCTAGGTGTATACATTACGCTAAAAGGTCTCAATAATCACAGCCTTTTGTATAAGGGTCCATCTGTTTACGAGAAAAAAGTCTCCTCCGACAATGAGGATATGAAGCTGTTGCTACAACCCAAGCTCTTCATTTACATCCACATACTTCCCTTAACCCTCCTGAACAGAGGTCAACACTCTATGTAATTATAAGTGTTCACACTGAAGGAAGTGGAGAGTGTCTGAAGTTCAGCCTCACCTTCCCCTTTGTGGGAGCTTCTCACTTACTTCCTGTCTTTATCCTGGCTGAGCCTTGTTAAAAAGGGGACGTTAATTGAACTCTTGTCCTTATGTATGAACTGAAACCTGACCACAAAGTATGTGTTACCGCCGCAGGTAGGACAGGAGGTCACATGGGCTGCTCTACTGATGGCTTAGGCTCTTGCATTTGTTCAGACAGCACAGGCATGAAGTCCTCCAAGGTCAAGGCGTCGATAATGAGAAACTTAACGCTTTCGTAAGCAGACTTAAGGTGTAGGTGTCGCATTCAGACACAGATTTAAAAACAAAGACATGGTTTTTGGTTTGGCCTTCGCGAAAGAAGGGGGGCGTGTTATCCCCACAAATACAATCAACGCCAACTTTGGGGAACTTTTGTAGAATAGTCTTTCTTATGTGTTTGAGAGCCTAATCCTCTCTGACGCAGCCGTCCACATCGGCCTCTGCACATAGGGAGCTCCACAGAACCACACACACACGCCGCTGGCTTTCAAAGGGCAGTGGAACGTTCACAAACAGAGACCGTCAAAAACATTTGATTTTAATCCTGTTTTCTCTTGATTACTTATTTACGTGAGAAACAGTGAGAAAATGGAATTGATTTTATGTCGACTGTCATAGACAAGACACATTACCATATTGTTCACTGGCTCTAGAAGTATCAAAGCCTCCATACATCTGCCCTCAGCCCCTAGCAGTCCGACATCCCACCAGCACAGACCCTACCAGCCACAGCACGACAATGTTGTTGTCAATATGAAAGTGCTGCCATGGCTACGCGTTGCTACACGCTGATGTCTGATACACATATCGGGCGGTCTAAACGTGTGATGGCAGAGCTCAGCAATGCGGCTCAGCAGCATTTCCAGAGGCACAAAGAAGAGACTTACTGTTCGTTGACAACAAAGATGCAGTTGTCTTGTGATGGGATGCCGGAGACGGGATGTTTGCAGGTCACCTTCCGCTCATTGTGGCTGGAGGGAGGAAAGAGTGAATAAGGAAAGGAGAAAATAAGTAGGCAGCGAAAACAGCACACTCAGACACTTACAGCTGTCAACAACAATGAGCCTTGCGGTCCGAGTGCAAAGCTCCATCAACATTCAGAATGCAGACGAACAACACCCTCTTATTGTGACTATCACAAAACGCTGGCTTTCTCCAATGAGGTCACACAGTAAACACACGTCATCAAAGAAGTATTAACCAGTAATTGGGAGAGTAAGTAAATAAATAAAAGGTTGTATTCAGTTGTGGTAAGGCGAAGAGACGAGAACTTAGTGAGGGCAGTAGAGGCACAATAGGGAAGCTGTTGTCGCAACAGTGGAGATATTTTATCAGCGAGTTTTCAAATATTTATATTCCGAAATCACTTTCACTATCACACCCACATAACAACATGAAATAGTTTTGCGGACCGTGATGAGCTGAGGTTGAAGTAGGCAGAATACAATGCATATTTGTTCTCCAATACGCACAGCCAAATACAAAACTTTCTAGCAGCATCGGCGACAGTACCACATGGGACCAAATCAACATATCAAATAATAAGTATACACATATATAATACCGACCTTGAATATTGTTTAGTGGTGAACTTCAACATCTTTCAACTCCTTGTTTAGCACGATACAGCACACTCCAAATTTTTAAGTATTGGCAGCAGTAAAGAAAAACCTTTCTCAAACTTTGTGATCCAGTAGCATGCCTTGCACCCGTGCACTCTCCATCTAATCACAGAGCCATCGAAGAAGCCACCCACCCAGCCGGTCGTGTAATTACAGCCACAAAAAAGGCACTTCCATACTGACGTGATTAGCAACAGGACAGAGACCACACAGTTCTAGAGGAGTAGGAGGGGCATGGGAAGGGTGGGACGTCTGCAACAACCGAAGCATTCCACTGACGTGGGGTCAGTGACCTGTGTGATCTTCAAGGCCGGAGGGGGTCGCTATCTAGTTGGGTTGCAAAACAACAACTGCTCCTCCTACACATCAGGCGATTACAATGAAACGCCATCGAATGAGGACTGTATTGGTAGGAGTCGGTAAATATATTGTATGTAAACAACAGAAATGAATGTCGATATTACTAAATGGTTCATCATAATACACAATGTAAGAGGAATGTAGTGCTGCTCTTTCGCCCAATGAGTAAAGAGTGCTGGCAACCTTGCTGGTGGGGGGTTTATCTAGTGCTGTAATCCATTTGGATGGTACGCTGGTACGTGCAAGTCGTAAGTTGCAAATCTCCCAGCTTTCTTGAGGCATTTCACTTAGGCAGGCCGCCTTTTGGTCGTAGTATCTCGTCGCTTTGAAAGCAGAACGAGTTCAGTGAGCCGACCCGTACCTACTCGCAACAAAATGTCTGCGCCCGTAAGAGATATTTATTTTTCTTGTATTGTATCATGTTGGTCGTTTTCAATGTAGATTCAAATGCAGCTTAACAAACTAATTGCTCTGCACCAATTATCATTGCATGTCTTGCTGTGCCTGCAAATACAATGTAAAGTTGTGTTGTTTGTTTTTGAGCTGGCCAATGAGAAACCGGAAAGCTACTACGACAAAAAGGGGACGTGCTACCGTAAATGGCGCAAGAAAGCTGGGAAATGCATACAATTAGACATTGCAACATACGGCGTACCATCCAAAAGGATTAAAGCATAAGTATCATCCAGCCATTCAACAAGGTTTACTACCTGTGACTCCCTGTACAGACAATGGAAAGACCAAACACTGGACATGCACACTCATTTTAAGACAAAGGAAAACATCCCAGTACAGAATACTACTCCATTCAAACGTCAAATCTTTTCATAATTTAACTCACTTGGCTTTCAACAGAGTCAAAATAAAACCCAAAAATACCGCTTTAAACAGGGGCCTCTCGTGCACTGAAACGAGCAAATAATACATATAAAGTATAGGGTTGGGTTCCATTTTAGCCCAGAGTGCAGCCCTCTGCCTCACGCTAGCCTATAATTACTGGAGGCATTGTTGGCAGGAGGCTGCGTGGTGTGGAATGAAGACGCAGACAGTGCACCGTGCATGGGTTTGCTAATAACTCATTCCTCAGAGGTCCCATCAGACACAAGGTGAAGAGAAAGATGCCAGTCAGGGAGATGCAGTCTCATAGCGGTGTGGGACGAGATGCAGGAGAACCACGATGAGCACAACATGGTGCATAAACAGCAGTTGTTACCGTTACTTTTACATGCGTTTTAGGTTCACAAAGGGCCCTTTATAGCCGTTAAAGAATGTAGGAAGTCTAAATCAGTATACACTCATGGACGGCAGGTGCTGCTCATAGTAGCAATAATAATAGTGAGATGCACAACTCTACCCACTGCCTCTTATTTTACTGTAATAAGTCATCAATCAGCCTTTCTTTGAAGCAAGAACACCAACATTCTGGCCAGTAATAGCACTGCTCCCGGCACAGTATATGATCTGCCATATCTCAAACAACCAAAAAATTAGGTGACAGATTACAGGCGTGCAGGAGTAGCACTTTCAGCAGTGTTATGGTAACTGCCGGTAACAACCCAGTGAAAAGCAGAAAACACATCTTTGTGAAGTCTGCAGATATGGTGCTCTGCAGCAAGATAAAATGGAAAACTGTCCAAACTCTTAGTAGTGAAACTGCCTTGAAGATAAAACTAGTGCTCACGTCAGATAGTATTGAAATGGTCGGGACATAAAGAGCAAAAGCCCCTCCCTGGGCTAAATAAGGACTACAGAGTATTCAATGTGCGGTCAGTGTTTCATAGAGGGCTAAGAAGAGAGCTACATCAAAGGGCCGAATCGTCCCCATCATGAAATGGTTGAAGGTTTCATGAACATTTTCCCTTGGATCCGTGTGAAAATACAAGAAAAACTGGGAGATGAAAATACGGGAGATGATTTGATAATCATAATAATACCTAAATATAAGTATGCAGTGTATGCACCTTTCGTATCACTAATATATTCCTACTGCATTCCTATCTACCTCCCTTGCAAAGTCCTGGCAAAAGAATTATGTACACAAAGTGATTCCAAAATCCAAAATGAAGGGAGATTTTATCTCCAGCAATTTTATGGCACATTATTGGCTCGAAGAAGCTATAATCAAAAAGAATATCGGAATAATAAGTTGTAACAGAAGAAAAGCGCGATGTCAAGCCAATCCAGGCACACGCGCAAAAGTAGGCCAGCATACCAATGAGAACGAAATCACTACAACACGGTCCCAAAAAGGTTTACCATTACACTTTCTATTATAAATAACAGATATAAAACATCTTGCCACAAAAGCCTCAGCCACCAACCGCTTAGCTTCTGGCTGCACATTCAAAAGACATCAACAAGTGATGTGGTCCGAGTTCAAGAAGCTACAAAAATATAATGCAAGCCCAAGAGCCACAGGAGTCTCGTATGGTGAAGGGGCACTGGTACACATTTCCCCTGAAATTCAAGCAGTAGTCCTTTCTTTTCTCATCTCTGCCCCGTGGTCCCTCAAGCTGGGTCTTTCGTCGGTCACCTTTAGGGAGCCACGATGAAAGATGTCAGGCTCAGGCAAGAGAAAATACAGGCAGGAGGTCCCAACCCCTTCAGAGACGGATGGTCAGAGAGGCAGGAGCCGTGAGCGTTAGTGGGTTGACTTCTCGTTGGTGAGGCAGCGCTCTGGTTCTTGATGGATTTCTGTTCTGGACTGTCTCCGTCATTAGCTGTGAGACCATACTAAGGGTTCATGCTAGGGATCAACATGAGGACAAAATGGTCTTACCCCTACTGCTGTTTTGGATGTTTGTTGCCCCCAGCAGCTTTTTAAAAATAAAAAATACAGTACCACTTAAGTGACAACGACACCACTAACAAACATGTGTGACTAGCTAGAAAAGCGACTGGACTCCCAAGCTGTGAAACATTGCTCTTCCAATTACAGCTTTAGTACACAGCAATTTTAATAAGATAAATGTTTAACAGAAACGAGAATGCGTTGGATTGACATCACTCCCAGAAACTAGCATCGTCACATCGTTGCCCACGACAACAGTAAAGCACAACTGCGAGATGCTTGGCTCTGTTCTTCCAGTTCAGCAGCCACGCAGGCGATCGAAACAATGACTCACCCGGCTCTGGGCTCTAATAAATACATCGCCTCCAACTACAACGGAAGATAACCCATTACATAAACGAATGACACAGTAACTGTGAAGCAACCATGGGAGCTTTGCGTAAGAACTAATGCATAAGGATATATGGTTGTTTGGGATCAACGGTTGCAAGATCCGGAAGGGCATTAATATACTGATGTCAGTGTTTATGGCCATGCTCTACAAACATATCTTTGTCTGCACATAATGCTACATTGCAGGTGAATCAGGCTATTAATTTGCACAGGTGTACAGAAAACTGAAACAGCTTACAAATGCAAAATAAGGCCTTTCCATCAATAAACCCTGATAAAAACCCACCCAATGAACCTGCATCAAATTTTAAGTTGGCAACATTCTACTGCCTACTTTGTTCAACTGGCTTGAGCAATAGGGTATGGGTTACTTTCTATCGTAAAAAGCGAGAAAAACAGTAAAAGCAACGAGGTGGTCATGTAGAATGTCGACCAACAACCACACACACACACACACCCACACACACACCCACCACACACACACACACACACACA
>OLKM01002576.1:0-63296 GCA_900291075.1 Melanogrammus aeglefinus
AAGACAAAGGAAGGCTAAGATGTCACAAATGCTGAGGCTCACTCCATATAAAAATGCCATTATTCCAATATACTATACTGGCCAGGAAATATATCAGTTATCTTAAAGTGTGAAATATTGTCCATATCCAATCTTTAAAACCAAACTAATTTGTTTTGCAACAGAATATCGTAAAAATCAAATCATTGCAGTGAGGTTCCATCTATAGAATATCGTCAAACTAAAATCACTGAGTTGCGCTTCTACTAAACCATCGTTGCCCTCTAGGCTTCTATAGTTTTTGGAACTAATAATTATAAAGAATGCAGCTGTTGAGAACTGTAGCCATACTCTTTATGCGTGGCGACACGTCTCATACACAAGAACACTATTGTATTTGAACACTATTATTGTATTTTTATTGGTCTATATTCCTACGATTTTAGAGTCAACTTCTCTCGACGAACAATAGCCAGGGCTGACCTTACTGCAGCCCACTTGAAGGCGGGTCGGGCTCGCTTTGGCCTGACCTCAGAGATTATCCATCTCGGTTTTGCACAGCACGGTGCTTTTGAAATGATAGTGGAAACACAGTTCAGCTCGGCATGGTATGGTATGACTCAGCACGTCCAAAAGTGAGAATGCAAAAAATTGTGTGTTTGTGAATGCAGACTCGCACATACAAGTGTAAGATCCATGACCATCACAAACTGACATCTCCCTTATTGCAGTTAACACCATTAAACGCCACTCCAACACACACACACACACACACATCCAACCGGAGCGCTTGAGGCCCATGAGTGAAGCAGCCACCCTTTTTCAGCTGGGCAGGGTACATTAAGACGGTGAGAAAAGACTAACAGTCACCTCCAGCACTGGGGCCCTTTTTTCCGAAGCCGTTCAACTGTTAACTGTGTTTTCTGCCCTGCCATGCAAATGTATGCCGATCAAAGCATCCGCATGATAGAAGGAGGCCCACAAAGGGCCTCTTCCCAAAACCAACAGCAGCTCCTGTCGCCTTCCTCTTTCACTGTGGGAAGGGAGGTGGGAGAAAAATCATGACCATGTTTCTCCTCCATTAACTCCAACCAAATACTTTGTGTACACCCTCTACACCCAGCTTAAACACCTACCTTCCGCATACATCACAGAGAGTGATACATTATGCTTAAAGTGACTAAGTGACTAAAGTGATTATAATACATATCAGAATCTGATCATCACACCAAATAAACTTTTATAAACAAACCCTATTGTAAAAAAAACAATCAAATACTTTCTACCTCTGACCCCAAGACCAAGGAATGGAAGGGACATTCTTCGACCTCCACCACAGCTACACAGCCTGGGAGCCATAACACAGTCCTATGAGATAGCTGGTTGAAATACAGGTGACTACCACTCTTTTTGTTGGTCAAGAGTTGGTTGGACACAATAACAAAAAGATTGGATGGAGCGAATGGTAAAGAAACAAGTTGTACTCCTCTGTATGGATCCTTTCCATAATTTTAGAATATAATCTGAGCCATCTGTCAAAGTCTAAACAAGCACTTTTAGAGGACGTATATTAATGGTGCACTATTGCCCTGAAGTATTCAATTGCTTTGCCGTTTTTGAAGATCACAGCTGCAGCGTTTTTTTCGCTTAAGTCTGGACCAATGCAAAAAGTGTTGCCCACAACAATACTAAAGAAAAAAAAATTTAAATTGGGAGCCAGGTGGGACAAAAAAAAGATAAATATATGTGTGTGTAGATTGTGCGCCAGCATAACCTGAACTGTGATGTTGGTTTACTACAAACAGAAAACTCCTCGAATTTATTGCAGACAGTCAATCCAAGCATGCCTTTGCTGTGATCGTTACAACCATGGTGTGATGACTACAGTTACCTGTGATGACATTGATGTCGGGATAGGTGTTCTCACACAGCTCTGTTGCAAGGCTGTCTCGCTCAAACGCCTCCCTTAGCTCCTTCTTCACCGCCGCCGAACCACAAAGACGGTAGAGACCCACCACCTGGAAAATCACGCACACACACATACACACACAGAAACACAGAAACAGACAAAGTAGGTCAAGCTAGGTGGACATTTTTACAGCCCTATCGCTCAAGTCTACATCCGTTCAAACAATGTGCTGTTAGAAAAGGCCTAATATTGAATGACAACTTGCCTAGAACGCAGGAATGTGTGGTGAAATCCAGCAGTCTGAAGTCCAACCCAGGATAAATTAGTTATGTTGTGTGTTTATAAGACATGATAAATGTTTTCCTCACTTTTCTTTTCTTAAATACTATTTGTTTTTGATGAAAATGTAGTATGTTTAAGCTCAGGCATTTAGTCACTTAATGGGATAATTAATCGTGGGACCCATTTTAGTTCATTTCAATTTGTTGTTTGGATTCCTGTAAAGATATCGAAACAACATAACATTATGTGATTGGACTCCAAAACCCAATAGAAAAACAATTCATTTTAGCAGTGAAAATGCATTGTATCCTAGCATCAATGTCTCCAAGACGCAGCTTCAGCCAAACAGTCCCCAGGTAGCACAGCAGGTGGCAAGCCGCATTAGCCGCTTTGAGACTTGCCAAAGAAATGTTGTTGCAACCAACAAGTAAAAGTAACCCTGCCAACTCAAGTATTCACAGCTTACATAACAACACAAAAGCACTGTGTCCACCCAGCTCAACTCACTCTTAAAGTGGCATAATGCCACTCTGCAACAAAGAGAGAAAAATGTTGCTAAGATAATACTAAATACTACTATACTAAAACTATACTATAAATATGACCCAGGAGATGGAATTTACTTTCAGATTTTTTATTGTGCATAATCATCAATATCATTATTATCAGAAAGGTCCTCTCCAGGAACCATCACCTTATCATGGTGGAGGTTTGTTTAAACCTGAGGGCTATCTTGTCTGGAGCCTAAGGCTCCTTGTAGGGTCTCCCATGGCAGAGTGGTCTCCGGTGAAGAGCCAGCCTAAGAATGGTTCACAAAGATTCCATGCAAAATAGAGAAAGAGGAGGAGAGACCCTGAACGGAGGAAACCCAAAGGCCCCTATCTGGAGCCAGGCCAAGACGGAGAGCTCGTTTTTGAGGGGCTTACCACGGAGCCCGGCCGAGCACAACCACCCCCTCCGTCCTGTGGTCCCAAGCTGGCCCTTGGGACGTTGAACATCACCTCGCTGTGGGGGAAGGAACCAGAGCTTGTGAGAGAGTTGGAGTGGTACCAGTTAGATCTGGAGGGGCATACCTCTACGCACAGTCTCAGCTCTGGAACCATACTTCTGGATAGGGGTTGGACACTATTCCTCTCAGAAGTTGCCCAGGGCGTGAGGCGCCGGGCTGGTGTGAGGATACTCAGAAATCCTTGGAGTTTACCCCATTGGACGAGAGATCAGGAAAATAGTCTGACTGACGAAGGAGGCCTTCCAGGATGTGTTATCCCGGAGGACGACCGAGGCAGTAGCAGGGTATCAAGAGGCTCAAAGGCATGGCTAAGGAAATTCGGTCAGCACCAAGGTGCTTTTGGAAAACCATCCTGCACCTCAGGAGGGGTAAACGGGGAACCATCTAAGCTGTGTAGAGTTAGGATGGGACTTTGATGAACTCAACTGAGGGGGTAGTCGGTAGAAGGAGCACTTTGAGGAACTCCTGAATCCGACTAACACGCCCTCTATGGTAGAGGCAGAGCTGGAGGCTGATGGGGGTTCTTCGTCAATTTCCCTGGGGGAAATCACTGAGGTAGTGAAACAACTCCATAGTGGCGAAGCCCCAGAGATTGATGAGATCCCGCCAGAAATGCTAAAAACTCTGGTTGTGAAGGGGCTGTCTTGGTTGACACCCCTCTTCAAGCCGTAAGAGTCTTGGACAGTGCCAAAAGATTGGCGAACCTGGGTGGTGGTTCCCCTATTCAAGGAGGGGGACCAGACAGGGTCCCCCCAGGATTTTTCCAGTCAAATTTAAGACTTTTTAAGACCTTTTTAAGACCACGTCCAATGAAATTTAAGACCAACCTCGCACCTATTCTGGCATACATTTATGAAATAATGCAAAATAAATCTGTAAGAATAACAGAATAACACATGGACAAATAACAATTACTTCTTTTAATAAAGAATAAAGTGTGTGCGTGTGTACGCCTGTTTGCAAATGTATTACAAATGGAGCATACAGCCCTATAAAACTCCACAATACAGTGTGTGCGTGTGCATGCTTGACTTTCGTCAAGCATGACCACAAATCCAGATGCCTTATTGACCTGGTCGGTCAGTTGTTTGGTGATGAAAGGGGCCAGACCAAACTTGGTAATATAGGCAGTCTTGTTGCTCCCACATGTGAAAGTAGCCGCGATCTCCGAGTCGGGGAACATCACTTTGAAGAGCTCGCTTATATTTTCATTTGACGTGTAGGAGTGGTGGTCCGATATCGTCTTTAGTATCCACGTCACCTCTGCCTTAAGAGTTGGCGTCGAACCACAAAAAGCTTGTATGTTACCTGGCTGTGTGGGCTCGGTGCTGCTGGCAGCCGAGGTGACTGTTGAGGTTGGGGTTGGGGTCGGGTTTGCGGCGCAGAACTGTGATATGGGCGCCTGCTTCTGTGTAGCTGCTAAGCATGCTAAATGTTTAGCATCTTCATGTGCGACTCCAAGGCCAAATGACCCATTGTGCTGAGCTTGAATTTTTTTTTCGGCAGCGACGGCACTGAGCCTCCCACTCATTCCCCGGTAGAGCCTGAACCCAGTCATATTTTGAGTCATTCAGCCACAGTGGATTAAATCTGCACTTGCCCATCCCAAAGCTGCTGCGCGAACAACGACATCGGTGGGTCAACGGCTAAGGGCCCAGACATAGTCAACGCATCGCTACGCATACGCGTCCAGAAAGCTACGCATCGCTACGCTTCGGCCGCCATTATGCGTTGACGCGTAGCAAAACGCGTCCTCCCAATTTTTGATACGCGACGCGCCGATCCGTGCAATACTATGCGTTGTCGGTGGGGGCGATACTGCAAATATTGCAAACCTTTGGGAAGCCCCGATCGGGTTCCGGTGGTTTTGGTGAGAGTCGGGAAGGTACCGGAGGACTCGCGAAAGGAGATCATCAAACTTTGGCGCCGACATCCGAAAATATTGGAAATGTTTTTCCTCATCCATGTCTCGCATTGGAAGCACCAGAGAAAAAAATTCCCCATCCTGATCTCGGGTGGTATTTAAAGGGCGCACATACCACCGCCTATCTCTGCGTTTCCTGCTTTGCCACCGATGTACAAGGAGCAATAAAATGCACTCTTCTTCCGTAGCCATTTTGATCAGAATCACGAATGTCACGGTCACCCGCAACGTCAAGCGCGAAAACACCGGTGACTCTGCTGCCACCCGTGGCCTGATGGTGTGTTGCATGTCGTGCATTGCCCGCGACGTTTGCGTATGTATAAACTATAAAAGGAAGCGCGTCGCTCGCGTCATTCGCGTCGCTTACGCGCGTTGCTCGCGTTGACTATGTCTGGGCCCTAAAGCCTCGTGCCCACTACCTCCGTCAGTTGTCCGTCACCCATTGACTTTGAATGGGGACGGACGCGCAATGCATTGTGGATCCGTCCGTTCAGTTGGAGCGTTCGCCACCGTCAGAAAGTTGAAAAATGTTCAACTTTTTCGGCAGCGACGGATCCGTCATCCAATCAGATCGCGTATGCAAATTTAAGCACTGTGACGCGACTCGGGCTCGATACTGGAAAGCGGGAGAGCGACGGAGAAGTTAATTTAAAAAATGGAGCGCGAAGCGATTTGATTGGCTGACGGATGCCTCTGCAAAGACTACTCCCCCATCCGTCAGCCACGCCTTCCCACGTCCGTTGACTGACGGTGCAGTGGGCATGTAGGGTAAGGGCCCAGACATAGTCAACGCGAGCAACGCGCGTAAGCGACGCGAATGACGCGAGCGACGCGCTTCCTTTTATAGTTTATACAGCATACGCAAACGTCGCGGGCAATGCACGACATGCAACACACCATCAAGCCACGGGTGGCAGCAGAGTCACCGGTGTTTTCGCGCTTGACGTTGCGGGTGACTGCGTGACATTCTGATCAAAATGGCTACGGAAGAAGAGTGCATTTTATTGCTCCTTTTACATCGGCGGCAAAGCACGAAACGCAGAGATAGGCGGTGGTATGTGCGCCCTTTAAATACCACCCGAGATCAGGATGGGGAATTTTTTTCTCTGGTGCTTCCAATGCGAGACATGGATGAGGAAAAAACATTTCCAATATTTTCGGATGTCGGCCGCCAAAGTTTGATGATCTCCTTTCGCGAGTCCTCCGATACCTTCCCGACTCTCACCAAAACCACCGGAACCCGATCGGGGCTTCCCAAAGGTTTGCAATATTTGCAGTATCGCCCCCACCGACAACGCATAGTATTGCACGGATCGGCGCGTCGCGTATCAAAAATTGGGAGGACGCGTTTTGCTACGTGTCGACGCATAATGGCGGCCGAAGCGTAGCGATGCGTAGCTTTCTGGACGCGTATGCGTAGCGATGCGTTGACTATGTCTGGGCCCTAACTGTGCACGCTCTAGCGTAATGTGGCGTTCAAGTAAACTTGGAAATCAGGATTTTCCGACCACGTAGTTGAAACAGTAATGCCACCTCATGTCGGAGATCGATAGTCGGAGAGAAAAAAAAATCATTTTACAACGCAACGTTCCATGTTTTGTTTTTTTGTTAGTGTTTTACTTAGTATACAGTTATGTTGTTGAGCTGTACTATCATGCAGATAAGAAAGGGAAAAATTAAGACCTTTGAGAATGAAATTTAAGACTTGTAAACAAAACTTAAGACATTTTCAAGGCCTTAATTTACGGTTATCAAATTTAAGACTTTTTCAAGTTTTTAAGACCCCGCGGGTACCCGGCCAGAGAGTGTGTGCCAAATACAGGGGCATTACACTACTCAGCCTCACTTGTCAATTCTACTCCAAGGTGCTGGAAAGGAGGGTTTGGCCCATTGTCGAACTTCAGATTTAAGAGGAACAATGCAGATTCCGATCCACAGACCAGCTTTTCGCAAGGATCCTGGAGGGGGCCTCGGAGTATGCTCATCCAGTACTACATATGTTTTCAGGGCCATCCAATCTCTGTACTCCAAAAGCGAGAGCTGTGTCCACGTTCATGGTAGGGAGGTGTTGCAGTTCAGTGAGCTTAGGATCTCACTGCTTTTTGCAGATGATGTGGTCCTGATGGCATCATCTGCCTGTGAACTTCGCCACTCACTGGATCGGTTCGCAGCCGAGTGTGAAGCAGCTGGGATGAGGATCAGCACCTCTTAATCTTAGGCCAAGAATTACCTATGCAATATGTAACCTTAGACGAAAGTTAGTAAGTTGAACAGGTCATAAGAGGCTCCTTCAATCCAACTCTTCTTGCTCCCCCCCCCTGTTTTGATGGAAATAGGCCAGACTACCTGGACATCTCTCCTACATGTGTCAGCCTGGAATTTCGCATAGCAGG
This sequence comes from Melanogrammus aeglefinus, assembly GCA_900291075.1. NCBI lineage: Eukaryota > Metazoa > Chordata > Actinopteri > Gadiformes > Gadidae > Melanogrammus > Melanogrammus aeglefinus. The sequence continues at coordinate 7,497 of OLKM01002576.1, forward strand.
CCATCTGCTGCAGTTGCCGGGGCAACTCAGTCAGTGGGCTGTGAATGGCAGGTTGAGACCAGATCGGTTATACACACAGACACATTCCTTCACAGCCTTTATATGTTTTGCCATGGACCACTGTCTTAATAGTTTTGTTACACCCCCATCCAGCCAAACTATTGAGGGAGTGAGTGAGTCCTGTGAGGTGGAAAGGGTTTCGAAACCCTTAAATGAATGGGGAAAATAGAACGAGAGATTAGGCAGGGCCTTAGTTTTGTGGGAGAGTAAACACAAGTCCTTGGGTACAATGAACAACAAGTCCATTGAGGAAAATAAAAAATAAACCCTTTTTCTATGGGGACTAGTGTCACAGAGCACAGGCAAGGAACAGCTGGTACCATTGACAAGTTCCTTCCTTCACTCCTGCTGCCAAGCAACACCCACTAGCAGCCACTAGCTCGTGTATGTTAAGGCCCGGAGAAACAACAATGGATCAGACAATCCACCTTCCTAGACAACAATGGCAGCCAGCATTGTGTGACTGCAGGACTGATATTGTCTATAAAGGGGAACTTTGGAGTGAAAGAACTGAAGAGCCATCCCACTAGGTTGCGTACCTCTGCAAGATAATTATTATCCTCACCACACACACACACACACACACACACACACACACACACACACACACACACACACACACACACACACACACACACACACACCACACACACACACACACACACACACACACACACACACACACACACACAGGAAAGAGACATCGGTCCTCAGCTCTGTAAAATTACAGATAGCAGCATAGTAGTGGAGCAATATTTATTTACCACATTTATGTAAACTACGAGCATAAGACAAATAACACATACAAACACAGACCTTTCTGAGTATAAACCATCACCAATACATAGCAGTTGCCAATTATTAACCAACAGCCACAATGTCGCCACCAAAACTGTGCTAGGTCTTTGTAAAAGGGAGGGGAGAGAGAGACACAACGTGGTTACCTGTTTGGGATGACTACAAACATAACAAAAGCAGCAGCAGCAAGATATCTGGCATCCTGCGTCCAAATCCCCATACCCTCCCCCAGACCTCACCCTCATGGTCACTAATCTGGACACCCCCTAAAACCTACCCCCTAGTCACGTCATCTCCAACAGGGGACTCACACACCCACCTAACACCGGACATTTGTACATCGCCGATATTTCAAAGCTGAATTACTCTTTTTTTTTTTTTAAATGATTGTAGCATATACTGGACAGCAAAGACCCTTAGATATTAGTGCATGCATGTGTTGGATCCAAATAGAAGGAAAACGTTATTATATTCATGCTATCCACTTACATGTCAGAAATCCACTTGAGCAGGTTTAACTATGTTTTATGTCAAACATTACCTGTGACAACCCAGAAAACACCACTACAGTACACATTAACAAGAACTGCGGGCAACTGGCAGGTTACCTAGCAGTAACCGTTGAATGATGATGGGGAGAAGTGTGTGCTGCTTGACAGATGAGCGTTTCATGGGACTTACTGTTTAACCGAGCACCCTCTGCCCCTGGCATGCCCCCTATAGTGAGCTACCACAACCAATGGCCTGACAGTTTTACTGCCAGTCTTGGCCTTAATTAGGAGTAGGATTCTCTTATTCCCCCTGCACGCTAGTGGCAAAGGGGAAAAGCTGGCTTTCGCTCACCCTGGACCAAACTCGCTAGGCTTGAATGGGAGAGATCCCTCTCCCTCCCTCCCACACAATCCCTCTTGGGCTCCTCCCTGCAGCTCTCCACACTCAGCTGGATACAAAGGCCACTCTAAAGGCATAGAAGGAAGTGCAAGCAACAGGGTTGTGGTGTTCTGTTCTGTCTGGTTTGTTCCATGACTGTGGATATAGGACACTCTTTCATGCATCACCAATGGCTTCAGGGCCAGAGTTTTTTACTAAATAGGCTTACTGTACTCTATGCACTTACTGCCCTTCCCATTAGCGACACAAGGTCATTATATAAACCTAACGCATGGCAGCATCATTCAAGGTAATGTTAAATTTTTGTTTCCATAACTCCAATACTTCAGAATGACTATTGATAATATTTTCTTCAGACATGCTTCAGCTCGGGTAATTTAAGGGGTTCTGACTCACCTGGCAGCCTCTATTCTCGATCTCAGTGATGCACTTGTGTATGAGCAGTGGCACCCGGAGCCCCGTGCTCTCCCGCTCCACCACGCGCCACGCCTCCACGCCAAACACCCGGCGCTCCCGGCTGCCATCCCCACCCCCGTCCAGTGAGTTCTGCCAGTGCTCCATCAGGTTAAGCTTAACGTAGATCAGCCCACGTGGCTCCAGCTTCACGGTCAGCTGGTGGCTGCGTGTTACGCGGAAAAGCGCCGGCAGCACAACCATGCCGTGGCAGCAGACGTGGTTGCGCTGCTTGGGCGCTGGTTCCCAGCTGAACACCACCAGCTTGAGGTGCTGGGCGTTCTCCAGCTCGATGTTAAACGTGTGGTCCATGTCCAAGAAGCTAGTGCGGCAGGTGAGCAGGGCAGTTCGCGCCTTGTTCACAGAGTCCACCTGTATGGCACAGTAGACGTCACGTGAGTCCACGCGCGGTAGCTTCAGGTCCTCTGCGCCGTAGAAGTGTAGGCTCATCAGCCCTGATATGTACTGACTGCACTTTGGCTGCAGGCTGAAACTGTATGGGCGGAAGGCGTCGATGTCTAGCTCAGTTCCGTGCAGCTTTGGAGGGCCCCCCCCTCCGGCAGCAGACCCCGTGCCCCCAATTGCCTTTTCGGCTCCCACACTCCCGGGACCCAACTCCTTACACTTCCGCCAGCTGCCCTCCGTGCAGCCGCGCTTCCCAGACTTGGCGACCAGCTCGGGGGTGTCTCCGTCACTGAGATAGCCACCTTTATTGGCCGACTTGGACACGCCACTGTTCTCCTTCTTGCCGTAGTTGTGCTCGGTGGAGACACTGCTGTCCAGGTGGTAGCGCGAGATAACGTTGTGGCTCGCCTGCCCTCCTCCTCTGGGCGTAGACAACCTAGGATGTCCCGAGGAGTCTGCCATAGCCTCGGGACCCGAGCTTTTCAGCCTAAAGGAGTTTGCCCTGGTCTCTGATTGGCTGCCTCTGTTGCCACCGCCACTGCTCCTGTTGGCGTTTCTGGGGTACCCCTTGACGCTAAGCTTACGACTCAGCTCCGGAAGCTTCTTCATCTTCATGGAGATTTTCCTGACTGTGCGTGGGGACTTGATCTTGTCAGGGAAGGACCAGTTCAGGGAACAGGGCTTCTTGGCTGGGTTGGGGCTGGAGGGAGGCGAGAACCCAGCTGCCTGGGGAACATCCGAGCCATCTGCAGAAGAAAACATACAACATGAGGACGTTAATAAGTCACTACTTGAAATGTACAGGCTTTACTGGGGCATTACTGTTTCATTATATTATTATTATGAACCAATCGAAGTTTATGAAATATTAAAATAGTTTTTTTTCATATACATCTTTGAATTAAAATGTATGATACATTGCTATATGTAACGCCTTCGATGGCAATTCAAAATTACAATGCAAACTGTTTTAGTATCGTGAACAAGAGATGGGTTATGCATTATTGTGTGCTTCAATACTGCTGTGAAATTTCAAAAAGTACTCGATAGATGGCATAGATGCGCATTTAGATTAACATTAACATTTTGGATAAAGAGAGCATGGAGGGTGGGAAGGAAGAGAAGAAGAAAATGAGAAGAGAACGAATGAGGGATTGTATGGCTAGTGGAGGGAATTGTAGGCTTCCTCAGCAGAACTCCATGTTCACAGTTACAGATACATTGGAATTTGCCAAATAATGAGGGGACAGCGTAGTAAATTTTAAATCGTCAAAACAGAGTGCCCCACTCCCCTTTTTTGGACAACTGGAACACTGCTAAGAAGATTTACTTCTTCACTAGCCTGCCACTTTTTCGCACATTATAAAAAAGGTATTTCAGGGGTCCCTTGGGTTCCTTGGAGAAAAGGAAGGAGCCTGTCATGGAGGATTAAACAAGGACTGAACTGTGGGTTTCGTTAAAGGCATCAATGACTTTCGGCGTATATTGGTTGTGGTAGCTTAATATAGGGGGGCATGCCAGGGGCAGAGGGTGCTGGGTTAAACAGTAAGTCCCATGAAACGCTCATCTGTCAAGCAGCACACTTCTCCCCATCCCCATGCTCAAAGAGAGGATTGGGTATATACACTTGCAAACAACAAAAGTTAGCCAGGCACACAGAGCTCTAAGTTAGCCACACACACACACACAGGCACAGGCCCCCAATCCCCATCCAAGTCACCCTGTATCTGACGTCCAGGAATGTAGTGCTGTTAAGTCTCCTTAACGTGCCAAACAGACATGTGCGGAGAAGCAGGGTCTGGATCGGTGTGTGTCTGCACGTACGTGTTTATTAGTGTGAGTGTATGAGCATCCGTTATTATGCGTCGGGGCATGTTATCATGTGTAAGCAAGTGCATGCCTTAACCCCATTGGGAAGCAATGCGTGTGCACACTCTCAGTTCAGGGTATATATGTCATTTGTGTTTGCACAATGTGCTTTGGGGGGCGATACTGGGCTTTGCTTGTAAAAGAGTGTCAGAAAGTGAATGTAATTGAATGAAATCCAGTGTGGGTTTGGAATATACAATACCTAGGTACAGACAGATAGAAAGATAGACAGACGTCCTGATAAACGTTGGAGGTAAACAAATTTGCTGTCCCTGTAAAACCCTTGAGTTAAATGGTGTGTGTGTGTGCGAGTTTGCTTGCAAACATGGGGATTGTACACAGCAGGATAAATGGCATAGTTGTCCCATGGTTTCTGCTCTCTGTGACTAGGGCCCCAACCGACACTGTTGGACATTCTTTCCCGCTCCCTCTCCACCTCCAGCTCTCTCTCTCAGCTCCAACACATTCAGCAGCACAAGGGGCCATTCCTTTGTAAGTGACGCCTAGGACAGCCAGTGTGTCATGTACATTGGAAACAGAATCCCTGCTACTAGAACAAGGCATGCAGGCTCTCCTCCTCCTAGCACAACATGGCCCCCTGCCAAGACCATGCTCATGCAGTGTTGGCCACCCTGCTGCAACAGCAGGAGCAGCAGAGGCAATTCCAGCTAACTGGTAACTGTAGCAACAAAGTGTCAACTAATTCAAGGCCACTCTGCAGGGAAGTACAGTCTTGATAAACTGCTGCTGGTGATGATTAAAACCAAACATGAGAGTGGTAAAGGCTCTGTAATAAGTTGCATCTTTAAAGTTCTTAACTGTTGTAAAGTAACAGAGACCATGTAGCCACTTTCACTAATAAACAAAATGTATTACTATGACTATTATCTCCTGAAAGTAATGCGTCTGTCTCACAAACAAAACCTGACGATTCCAATTTTCCTCTTCTAGATAAATAATAATAATAATAATAATAATAATAATAATAACAATAAATTTAATTTGCAGTAATCCAACCTGGAGGAGACAAAGACGTGGATGAGCCTCTCTGAATCTGCCAGGGTGAGTGTAGGCCGGAGTTTGGCAATGTTTTTGAGGTGGTAGAATGCAGTCTTGCGGAGGTGATTGATGTGGGTGTCATAATTTAGTTGCTGGTCCATTTTAACACCCAGGTTGGTGACAGATATGGAAGGGGGAATGTTTTGGCCAGAGATAGTGATATTGGTGATGTGGGAGGAGAGAAGCTGATGCGGTGTGCCGATGAGGATGGCTTCTGTTTTAGAACTGTTTAATTGCAGAAAGTTGAGCTTCATCCACGCCTCTATCTCCTCCAGGCAGGTGGTCAGTGTAGATGTTGGCAGGGGGCAAGAAGAAGTGGGGGTGGTTCTGAGGTACAGCTGTGTGTCATCAGCATAGCAATGGTAAGATAACCCATGCCTGCTGATGACGCTGCCCAGGGGAAGCATGTAGATGGAGAAAAGGTGGGGCTCCACACCGAGCCATGGGGGACACCACATGTGGCACTGTGGGTGTGTGATTTTGCTTTGCCCAGGGCGACATGCTCGGTTCTGCCGGTGAGGTAAGAGGTGAACCAGTTGTGTGCATTTCCTGTGAGTCCAATGGTGTATTGCAGGGGGAGGAGGATATTGTGGTTGACTGTATCAAAAGCAGCTGTTAAATCCAAGAGGATGAGAAGTGATGGGGAACCGGTGTCTGCTACCATCAGCAGGTCGTGGTGACCCTGACCAAAGCAGTTTCTGTACTATGGCCAGGGCGGAAACCAGACTGAAATTTCTCAAACAGATTATTTTGTATGAGGTTATCCTGAAGTTTCGCTGCAACTGTTTTCTCAAGAGCCTTTGACAGGAACGGAAGGTTGGAGATGGGCCTGTAGTTGGAGAACTTCTGGATCCAGGGTGGGTTTTTTCAATAGTGGTCTAATGACAGCAGTTTCTAATGCAGGTGGGATATGGCCAGCCAGGAGGAAGTGGTTAATGATCTTGGTGATGAGTTGAGAGACGGCAGAGATGTTGGTCTTCAGCAGGGCTGAAGGGAAGGGGTCCAGTGCATAGCTGGACGGCTTCAATTTTCTGATGACGGCCTCCACCTCTTCCTGTGTGACGTTTTTGAAAAAGGTAATGTGCATGTTGCACCTCTCCTCAGTGGCCTCAGATTGGCAGGGTGAAGGGGGTTTGAGAAGGTGGTTTATAGTTGAGAATAGTTGTTTGGAGTTACCGGGGCTGTTATTTATAATGGTGGAATAGAACCTGGCCCGTGCATCCCTCAGAGCTTCTGCATATGCCCTCTTGAGCTCTCTGTATACCTGTCAGTCCAGGGGCCTTGATCCGGCGCTCAAGAACACGCCCAGACGCCTTCATCTTACGCAGCTCGACAGTGTACCAGGGTGCTGAGCGCAAAAAGGAGACTGACCTGGTTGTTAAGGGGGCTTGGAGGTCCAGGAGACTGCTCATGGACTGCTTGTAAAAATCCACTGAGTCAGTAAAAGAGAGGCAGTCATCAGAGCCAGAGGAGAGAAGTTGGAGATCCAGGGCAGGGCATCAGTGTCAATATTTTTTATGTTTTTGAAGTGGATCTGTCGCTTTGGTTTGGTGTGGGGGGGAAGGGAAGGCCAGCGCCATTGACACTACCTTGTGGTCTGAAACACCAAGATCGTAGACCTGTACGTTGCTAAAGGGAGCAGAGTTTTAGATGACCAGGTCGAGCGTGTGTCCCCTGACATGTGTGGGGACATCGACATGTTGTTGTAGGTTGAGGTAGTCCAGTAGCTGAAGAAAATCAGCAGCAGAATGACATGAGGGGGTGTCGACATGAATATTTAAATCTCCCAGAATTATGGTGTTTGCAGATGTAGTACAGAGTGTTGTGAGGAGATCAGACATTTCCGGCATGAAAGCAGAGTTGGGTTTTGGGGGCCGGTAGATGAGGAGCACAATCACAGGATGAGGGGGTATACATTTGAATGCAAGACACTCACAGGAGGAAGTTGTAGGTAGTGGGATGGGGAACAACTCCAGGTCCTGTCGGTGGATGACAGCTAGGCCACCACCATGGCCAGTGCTGCGGGCTGCCTCCAAGTAACTGTACCCGGGTGGGCAGGCTTCATTAAGGGCAGAGTAAACCTCTGGCTGGCGCCAGGTTTCTGTCAGACACATGAAATCAAGTCCTTTCTCCCTGATGTGCTCTTCAATCAGGCTGGATTTGTTGTTGATAGATTGACAGTTAAAAAGTTTGAATTTACCCAATGACTTTGGGTTAAATCTCTGTACAGGTCGCAAAGCATTAAAATCCACTCCGCGCAGGCTGGAGTCCACTCCACGAAGTCCATCCAGCCAAGATTGCGGAGATCTCGCGTTCTTTTCCATGCTGGAGTGCCAAGATCCCGCGGTATTTCCCGTGTTGATGTTAGCTGGAGAGATGGCGCTCCAATGACGTGTCAGACGTGCGATGGATGACCAGAGAGACGGAATGTTTGTATCAGAGGAGCTGTGATTAAGTTCATGGACTGTGACGAGGGCGGCGGAGAAGTCCAAGCTCGTTGATGATGGGGTTGTTAAATCCAAGAGAGGTTGCAGGGTTAAGTTGGCGGAGTTGCGAGCTGGAATAATGAAACATCATGCTTGCCAAGGAAGAAGGCCAGACAAGCATTAACTCCAGGTACTGGAAGGTGGTGGAAGGGAGGAAAGTTGACCGGCAAGGCGATGTAGATGGTTGGAACCAGAGGGCTCTTTCCCGATGGGGCAAAGTTTGATAGTTGGAAGCAGCTAGGTGCCTAGCTACCCCATTAACAACTCCGGTGAGTCTTAGGATCAATGTCCCGTAAAATGGGTAGGGCTCGTAACAATAGCTTGATAAAAAATGTAAATACTAAAAGTGCAAAATCACAGGAAAAACTATTTTAACAGTCACAAAATTGAATAGATAAGATAAGATTATGGATTAGATAAGATAAGCAACACAACCCTCAGCACGAAATGGGTAGAAAGACAGTGTGTGCAATATGGACATCATATGAACTACATCAATCATGACTCCAGCTTCTATACAGGGCATTGAGGGAACACTACGATGGGGCAATAGGCTGCATGACCCATCTGGGGAGTATCCGGCGGCCCAGAAAAGCAGCCATCCGAACAGAGGAGGGCCATAGTCATACCAAGTCATCTTTATCTGAACCACAACATTAATGCAGCACTCTCTTGTTCCCAGTCAATCAAGGAGGCTGCCGTCCATTATTAGATCTTCACTAAGTGATCTCTGTGCCCTCCCATGTTGATAACACAAGATACATCGCAAGACTAGAACCCGGGATCTGCTTCAACACAATGAGCCCATTGACACCTCAGACATTTTCAGACATTAAAACATGGTGAAAAACACATGACCAAGTGTTGCTGAATGTGAATTTAGAAGCATTGTTAACCGCATACAAGGAATCCATTTATTGTCCTCTTCACTGCAAATATGTACCTGCTCTTTCATCTGTTCAACCTTCCTCTTCTATTACACATTTCAGCAGATGGCTACCTAAATGTATGTATGTATGTATGTATCATGCATGTATGTATGTATGCATGTGAGTGAGAGAGAGAGAGAATCCCCTTATTTCAGCTGTCTCAGGCTCCTCTGTCCCATCCCCCTTCCTCCCAACTAGAGGAGAAGCACCATGTCATTCTTCTATAAAGCCAACTACATTGTCGCAAAGACAAAGAAATATGCCAAAAACACACACATGTACAGGAGTGAACATCGTTACTAAGGCCCAATCCCATTTCCACCCCTTACCCCTTCCCCTTACCCCTCCCCCTAATTTTTGTAGGGGTAGGGCTGTTCCCATTTGGGTTAAGGGCTAGGGCCAAGAAGTAGGGCTACGTAGCCCTTGAAATGAAGCTTCCAAAAGGACCACACCTTAAAGGGAGGGCTTTGAGGAAAAGCCAGCCATCAAATTTGGCAGCTGTCATGAATCCTTTTTTTTTGTTTGGTTTGGTTTTTCTGAGCCTTTTTACTTTATTTTTTATTTTGTGAAGCGCATTGGGTACTAGAAATGCACTATACAAGACTGATATTATTATCATTATTATTACTACTAGTTGTTATCATTCGGAAACACGCCTGCCTACTCTTGGCCTCTGTTGACGTAGCAGTCCACGAGCTTCAAGCGATGATGACTCGACGTAATGAAGGGGTGTCTCATTTCTTAGGGGAACGTTTTACCCGGGGCAAGGGGAAGGGGGAAGGGGAAGGGGGGAGGGGTAAGGGGTGGAAATGGGATTGGGCCTTAATGTTGATTTAGATACAATACCAAGGCAATGTTTTATGCGCCTATCTCCCTGCTCCTTTAACATTCCTTAAGCACCCGCATATCCCAAATACAGGCTGTAGAACATCGTCAATTTGTGTCGGTCGCTTGTATAGCCGTTGTGTGTTCCCTCCATGTGAGAGGGAACACACAGTCCAAAGTGTTGTTCTTGGCTGCTGAGCCCAAGTGTGGGATAGCGTCACCAAAGCCACAGGAATGGGCGACTAAGTCAACAAGCTGGCAGTTCCGGAGAGAGACACAGTGGACGTAGGTTGGGTGGTGCTGGTGGGTGTAGGGAGACGGGTTGGTTGTTTGCTGCTGGTTTATACAACAGCAAAGGGCACAGCAAGAACACCAGCTCAATGGGATAGTCCATTTACTCATTTGAGAAATTAAACTCAATTTTTTAGGTGCTTGCACAGGTCCAACACCAATGTCGATGGTTATTTTTGGCTAGTGTCGGCTTACCTTTTTTGTTGGAATTGGCCAACATTCTATAGCTGTTTGTGGGTGTTTGTTGGGGCATTGCAAGCTTCCTTAAACTAGGTTGGTTGAATGGCAGGGCATCTCGTCTCTTTTGAATACGAGAATAACATTGCACCAAACCTTTTCATTCTAAAACAAAGATTGCCTGTTTGTCGAACAGAACTCCTTCACCGGATTAGAATGTGCTGAACAAGCCAATCTGCTCTGCTATTATGTCAGCTCATAACTGCCTACCGAACAAGAAAGGCCCTAATTTCAGCAGACTGATGACAGCAGCACATTTCAAAGAGGCCTGCGAAAAACCAACCTATCAAACTGAAGAAATGAGCGCTCCCCCCCCCGTAGTACAGAGTGTGTCTCTGACTAGTATTTGGGTACAAGGCGACTCCTCTGGGACTGATTGAATCCTAATCCCAGAGTGAACGTCTTTGGGGAGTTGGGGGGGGACGTGGATGGTTGGAACAGTGAGCCACCAACCATGACTGTTTTCCAGGTGTCAATCAATCTCCTCTCGGTTGCTTCAAGTACTTAAGGTCCAAACAAGGAAGGATCAGTGTGCGAGAGTTCATTCAATTCATGGTTTGAATTTTGTAGCAACTATATTATTTTATAAAAAAACAACTGTATATGCAATGCATATCTTTATCTATTTCAAACGAGGCCACATCAAACCCTTAATTATCAATGACAGAAGTGGGGTTTATCGTCTTCTGAGCAGAAGACAATTAAAGTTAAGTTAACAAAGGCATAGCTCTGGTCTTCAGATGTACTCCGTTGTAGGAGGGGGGGGGGGGGGGCTGTTGCGTGTCACAGAGAAGAGTCGTTTAGATTTAGAATTATAAAGACAGCTCAAATGGTAAGAACTACCATGTTGCCACAACAGACACGACAGGTAGGAAGTCAGGAGAACAAACAAGGAAAAATAGTCCATAGGGAGGGACTGAGTGTTGCCATAACATTGGTCTGAGACCACCCATTGGAAGAAGTGTGACCACCCATTGGAAGTGTGTGTGTGTGTGTGTGTGTGTGTGTGTGTGTGTGTGTGTGTGTGTGTGTGTGTGTGTGTGTGTGTGTGTGTGTGTGTGTGTGTGTGTGTGTGTGTGTGTGTGTGTGTCTGTGTCTGTGTGTGTGTGTACAGGTCATACTCAGAAAATTTGAATATCGTGCAAAAGTTCATTTATTTCAGTAATTCAACTTAAAAGGCCATACTAATACATTTTGCAGACTCATTACATGCAAAGTGAGATATTCCAAGCCTTTATTTGTTATAATTTGAAGATTATGGCTTACAGTTTATGAAAACCCGAAATTCAAAGTCTCAGAAAATTAGAATATTACATCAAATCAATAAAAAAAGGATTTTAAATAAAGAAATGTTGGCCCTATGAAAAGTATAATCATGCATATGTACTCAGTACTTGGTTTGGGCCCCTTTTGCATGAATTACTGCCTTAATGCGGCGTGGCATGGATGCTATCAGCCTGTGGCACTGCTGAGGTGTTATGGATGACCAGGATGCTTCAATAGCGGCCTTCAGCTCTTTGGCATTGTTCGGTCTCATGTCTTTCATCTTTCTCTTGGCAATGCCCCATAGATTCTCTATGGGGTTCAGGTCAGGTGAGTTTGCTGGCCAATCAAGGACAGTAATCCCATGGTCATTGAACCTGGTTTTTGTAGTTTTGGCAGTGTGGACAGGTGCCAAGTCCTGCTGGAAAATGAAGTCAGCATCCCCAAAAAGATGGTCCGCTGAAGAAAGCATGAAGTGCTCTAAAATGTCCTGGTAGACGGCTGCGTTGAGTCTGGTCTTAATAAAGCACAGTGGACCAACACCAGCAGATGAAATGGCTCCCCAAACCAACACAGACTGTGGAAACTTCACACTGGACTTCAAGCATCTTGCATTCTGTGCCTCTCCAATCTTTCGCCAGACTCTGGGACCTTGGTTTCCAAATGAGATGCAAAATTTGCTCTCATCTGAAAAGAGGACTTTGGACCATTGAGCAACAGACCAGTTATTTTTTTCTTTAACCTAGGTAAGACGCTTCTGACGTTTTTTGCTCAGTAGCTAGCTTGACAAGAGGAATACCACATTTAAAGCCCATTTCACAGATTTGTCTGTGTGAGGTGGCTCTTGATGCACTCACCCCAGCCTCAGTCCATTCCTTGTGAAGCTCTCCAACACTTTTGAAAGGCCTTTTGCGCACAATCGTCTCCAGGCTCTGGTCATCCCTGCTGCTTGTGCACCTTTTCCTTCCACACTTTGCCCTTCCACTTAACTTTCTATTAATGTGCTTTGATACAGCAATTTGCGAACATCCAACTTATTATGTAATTACCGTACCTTCTGAGGCTTTCCCTCCTTGTGGAGGGTGTCAATGATGGTTTTCTGCACAAATGTCAGGTCAGCAGTCTTCCCCATGATTGTGAATCCTACTGAAGCAGGCTGCGAGACCATTTAAAGGCTCAGGAACTCTTTTCACGTGTTTAAGATTAAATAGCTGATTAGAATGTGGCACTTCAGCCTACAATACGGAACCTTTTCACAATATTCTAATTTTCTGAGATTTTGAATTTGGGGTTTTCATAAATTGTAAGCAATAATCTTCAAAATGATAACAAATAAAGGCTTGGAATATCTCACTTTGCATGTGATGAGTCTTCATAATGGATTAGTTTAGCCTTTTAAGTTGAATTACTGAAATAAATGAACTTTTGCACGATATTCTAATTTTCTGAGTATGACCTGTATATGTGTGTGGGTGTAGATGGGTGTGCGTGTGCGTGTGCGTGTGTGTGCATTCCCATTCCCTTCCTCACCTGTTGCTCTGCTGCCGGAAGCCCCCGCCTCCTCCTGAGATGTGCAAGAAAGCATCTGCCTGTGCAGATGTGGTGTATCTATGGAATGTGTGGCATTCCCCTGGCTCCCATCTCCTCCTTGACCTCCGCCAGCAATGCAGGCCAGGTCCCCGCCTTCCCTAAGCCTCTCTGGCCGGGCCGTGTTGGTGGAGGTGTCTGGCGTCCTACAGGAGCCTCCATCCCAGCACCTGCTTGGCCTCCTCTTTGGGGCTTGGCTCTCCTGTGGAACTGAGGCCACTGGTCTCCTAGAGGGGGGGTTGTTGTTGGTCACCTGAGATGGTTCTTCGTCCTCAGGGATGGGGTTGTACCAGATTTCACCCTCGTCATCGGCATCGTTTTCTTCAGCCGGGTCAATGCACCGGATCTGTGGCGTGACCCGAGCCTGGCCCACGCAAACCTTAGACGGGGAAACAAAGACAATAATGTAGTGATATATTTATTGCTATAACAAATAGTCTAAGACATTCCTCGCCAACACGTTGCCCGCTGGGACCCTGTGAGTCGCACATCATGGATGTTCCAAAAGTGACAATTACTGCACTTTCCATCTGTGCAGACGGTTGTGAATGGAAATGCCACTGCCCCTGCGGCCGCTGACAGGGCTGTAAAAAAGTACACCAAGCTCACATCTCGGCTTGGCCAAGGGTTCAAAGAAAGATTGTGCTTTCTTTTGGTTTTGTTCAACGTATCTCTATGAGTCCGTTTTTAACAGAAAACCTGCTTAAGCGATGTGCACCTCGAAGATTCGATTAGAGCTGCTGTGTCAAGTTATACACCCGAGTACACTGCTCTGGTGGATTCGATGCAATGGCAGGCTTCCCACCATGAATAACTTGTATTCATAATGTTACATATGCATTTGTATGTTATGAAATATATATGTTATATTTAAATATGTGATGTGTGTTTTGAGAAAGTATTAGGGTGGAATCTTTCAAAATACGAGAGAGAGTCTAAACTTAAACTTTTTTGTGTGTCTGACTGCTATGGAAGTGGAGCTTTTTGAAGAGCTTTAACTTTCACATAAGTGGCACATTGAACAATATAATTGTATTGTGCCTTTCCTTTAATTTATGTTGAGATAAATTGGCAATGACTGTCAGTAACCATTCTTATATTTTGAGATAAATGGGATCATAATTATTCCTAATTAATATTAGTCTATTTCCTTTGATTGGTGTTTGGAGAGCAGAACAAAAACATAGGCTTATTTTAAAGAGGTGTTTACACTTATTTCAATTAAGAAAAAGATTTTGAATGGAGTAGCCCTTGATATACATAGTTTCTTATCCATCGGGTAGCCCTCAGCTCCAGAAAGGTTGGAGACCCCTGGTCTAACAGACTGTAAGAGAAAGTGCTTTTTTTTCGTTCAAATGCTTCACTTAATTCACTTATTTTCAACGAGAGAGGGAGGATCACCAATAACTTAATAAACACTAGGTCAAAAGCATCAGAGTGAGTATGAAGGTTTTGCAGAGGACGGCACATTTAGTAATTTCATTAAGGACATATTTAGCAAGTGGAAATGGAAAAAAAAGTTTGAGATGGACACTAGCTTGGAACTAATCAAAATACATCATAAGAATGAGCCACTATGGTTGTTGGCTGTAGGAGACCATGAAAACATCCCCGAAGATGATTCGCCAGTATAATGCTCTCCACATCTGTATTAAAAAGCCAATTATCACCAGTACCTGCGGCAGGTGAAAACGCACTGGGCGTGACGATGAAACCCCTGGGGGCATCAGGGGTTCAGGGGAAGAACTGTGACGAATGAGAGGCTGGTCACGTTGGGCCTGTCCTCCCTCCTCATCAGCCCCCAGATCTCCAAGGGGCTCCTCGACCCCATGGACCCTCCCCAGCGAGCTTTGCTGCAGCCAGTTGCGCTTCTTGGAGACGGTAATGGAGTTGAGCATCGACCGACAACCGGGCGGCTCATTGGGTCGTTGGTTTGGCCCGCGGCCCTGTGCATTCTCATCGGGAACTGAGAGAGAAAGAGAGAGTATTGTTGTTGCCACGTTCCACTAATAAATAATCCACATCTGAGGCATTTGTCAAATGTAAGATAATATGTATGTAGATATTTGACAC
Source organism: Melanogrammus aeglefinus (assembly GCA_900291075.1). Lineage (NCBI taxonomy): Eukaryota > Metazoa > Chordata > Actinopteri > Gadiformes > Gadidae > Melanogrammus > Melanogrammus aeglefinus. The sequence goes on from OLKM01002576.1 coordinate 22,723, forward strand.
AGATTCTGGCTTTATCTTACCCTAGTTTGAATAAAAAACATCTGTATCAACAAACCTTCCTTTAGTCCGTTTTGAAAATCGGACTCTTCTGACATCACAAGTTGGCGTATCCACCTACATGTATGTCAGATATATCTAGGACCATACATCTAAGTGGACATGCCCACATGTGATGTCGAGAGGCAGATTTTCAAAACGGATTGTAGTGGCTAATCCAGTCACACCTGGAGGTATAATATGTTACCTTTAATGGGAATTAATGTACTCTTATTTGTCACTAGCCATTTGCCTATTCTGGGACAATGTCATTGTAGATTGCAAACACCAAAATTGGGACTAAAAGTTCCAGGATATTTGGTGGAAACATGGCTTTTGACTTTGTTTTTCCCACCTATTTTCTTTCTTGGTCCTCTTATCCTATAGCAGGGGTCAGCAACTGGCGGCCCGTGGGCAATAACTGGCCCGCCATACATAATATCTGGCCCGCCAGATTATTCTGAAGTAGGCTAATATGATTTTTTTAATTAATTTTTTTTAAATATCGAATATCTATATCTGTTAGCTTAAATGTAAAGGGCCGGGTACAGTGAACTTTTTTTTCTCTCACAACCGTTTTTGAATTTAAATTGTATCAAATCCTGCTACTACTCCCGGAAGGTTAGAGACACACTCGTCACGGTCACACGTAAGCTGCGAGGGGCTGAGCGGGAGTTATTGGAAACTATGCAATATTAAATTAAACGGAACCCCCCTCTATAGGCCTATATACAACCATGGCAACCCGACATTACGTATTTTTGTGTGATACTGCACGTAGAGAAAGGCAGGAGCTGTTGAAAAAAGTCCACGAGAGATTTAAGACGCAAAGCTCTGAGACTTTGGTGTTTAACAACGTTTCTCTGATGAGACTACTTCACCTACAGCTCTTCTAACGGTGAGAAGGCTAGGAACGGAGGTTTGTGTATGTGCGCAGTCAGTCAGCACCCGCCGTGGTGTGTGTCTTTATTTTGCTGACCGCTTTTGGGTTAGGGACAGGTTAGTGTTTTTTATCCTGACAAAAGCCTCGTAAGGACAGTTCCTCTGCGTCTCTCTCGCAGATCGCACCATCTTTCAAGGTCTTTGTTTAATATGACTGCATCACCTTCTCTCACATGATCAGCAGCTCGCGGATTTCACTTTCTCTCCAGTAAGAACTGCTCATGATGATATTGCTGCGTTGTCTCTGTGGAGACAGTGCAGCAACAACTCTACCCAACGTGATCAGGCATGACATTTACATGATTAGGGCATACACTTGTTTATATGTACGTCTTTTAAGAGTCATCTAGTGCTTGGTAGGCATATGACTAAGCCAGCTGACAGGCCTTCGTCACAGTTACAGATGCACTTTCATTAATCAATTCCTTGAACTAGCCTTTGATAATGTTACCTACTGGCTGAAAAGAAATTGGCCCGAGGCCAAACTTAGTTGCCAACCCCTGTTCTAAAGTATGTCATCTATTTGCCAGAGGAGTACAGGTACCGTAGCAAAAATTCATTTTGCGCGGAATCCGTTCAAAAGGCTGGAGAACGATTACTATTTTGATTACAGAAAAAAGAGGAAACCACAGGCAATGAGCTGTGGAAGGATATGAGGTTTTTTTATAGTAAGTAGCGCCAGTGGCGATGAGTGGGAAGTGAATACACAAAAATATATGGTACAAAGGCTGTATGAGAATATGCATGTCAAAGCAAACATAGAGAATGAGTGTGTGTGCGTGTGTGTGCAAATAGCCAGCAGCTAGTAAAAACACACCTTTTCCAACAAATCGCACAGCAACTGCAAATCATACAGTAATTTGACAGGCCCCTTTTTCACCAAGTGTTGAAAGGCTGTAGGTTAATGAACAGATGCGAAGAGGGTGGGTGGGGGAACTGGTGCTGAGGACATTGTTTTGTTATAACATGTTCTGCAGAAGGTCTGTGTAAAAAGATTGTTTTAATGTCCGACTCCAAGATATGTGCCACTCTACACGCTATAATGATGAGGCTAACTTCTACTTTTCCTGTAGGAAATGCTTTTGAATGCAATGACCAGCCGCCTGCCTGGTCAGTCACCGAAAGGACAGTGTGCTGCTCTGGAATATATATATGTTTATAATTATATTCTCACTTGATGAAAAGTTAATCTACAGAGATACGTCTAGGCCTCTGTTCCGGTGTATGATTGTGCGTGAGTCATTAGGGGTCCTACAAAACTGTAGGAACCCTTTTGTTTTCGTTAGTATTATTAGGGATCCTACGAAACGGTAGGAACCCTATTGTAATCGTTAGTATTAGTATTCTTATTATTAGGGTGCCAAGCACAAAGTGCGAAGGCAATGTATTGTAATTGTTAGTTTTATTATTAGGGTGCCAAGCACTAAGTGCAAAGGCAACCTATTGTAATCGTTATCGTCTTTATTATTATTCGCACACTTTTATGAAACTTTCTGCAGCTGTAGAGGCTGACTTAAGAGAGTCAACAGAGAGAAAATATTACACGGATTGGCCCATGGTGGTGCTATAGCAATAGTCCAAAAATGCTAACTTTGAACAAGCATACTGTATCTCGTGACCCCTTTGCCTTACAGTCATGAGACTTTCTTCACACCAGTGGAGGCTTCTCCAGTGAGGAGAGGGAAGAAGATCCTCCTTAACATTGTTGAGAATAAAAAAGGTAGATTGTCCGGACTACTTTGATGAATCAATGCCTTTAAAAAGGACTACTTTAATGCCTTTGACACTTACTTCAGGCAGGATGTTCCTCCCTCAGCCTCCATTGACTCCCATTCATTTCCCCGAAAGTGTTGGCGGCCAGTGATTAACATGGGGTTCAATGGGAGAGAGGAGGAAAGTCCTCCTCTGGGTGGGTGTGACTAGCTAAGGGATCTGGATCCCGCCTACGTCTATTCACGAATAGGCTGAAGCCCTGGTTGCACAACAAACCAATAAGCAGGAGTCCTGGCTGTGGAGCAGCCCGGAGGGAGGGGTATCCCCTCAAGTCTATGTTACGACAACCAACAAACCCGCGGCCGGGCTAGGGAGCCCGCAAGGAGGGTTGACTTGATCTATAAATTAAGTCCCTCAATCTCAATTGACTTAACACCATGACCAACATTCTGAAACATCCATTAACATCCACATTTGCCTCACACAATGTTAGGCTTACAGCCTATGTACATCATTGTGAAATAATGTTCTTGTTCTTTTAATTGTTTGTTACTCTGACCGTTCTGTTTGATATTGTGGAAAGGATGTTAGTGAATGATTTAGAGCATGATGCATTTTAATTTTAAATGGCATCACTTTTGGTATTGTTTCTGTATTTTTCTTAAAACAATTGTAGCAGAAAATAAACATAGCCAAATTACAACCAATAGCTTCAGTCATTGAGGGCAAAAAAGGCCCAATGATAGGCCCAGATTTTTTTCTTTAGTTTTACAAATCAAGTTTTACAAATCAAGCCTGATTTCACTAATTGGCTTTGCATCCTTTCCTTCTGCCCTTGTAGTCAAAGTGCAATGCTGCCACTGGTGGATTTGTATCCATTCACACAATTATCACATCCTGCTATTTTGTAGTTCACCAAAACACCCTGAAACAACTTGAGTGTCACATATTCCACAATAGGCCACCATCGGTGCAAGCAGGCCAATGGCAACCAAATGTGCAGTCCTTCCTCCCTCACTTTAAAAACCACCAGCCGCAACTGGTTCACACATGCACATCTTCATGTTGAACAAATCTCCCTCAAGAATCTATGATTTCTTTTGGATAGATGTATGGCCATCTTGAACTTTGTTCCAAAATTCCCAAAGGATCCTAGGTTTTTTGACAAGAAACCTTTAGCAAATAGAGTATCATCTATCTATGAACCAATGTCTTCCACCTGACATAAAGGGAAGTCTGTACAATGAAGATTAAAGAACCCAGGAGCCATTGACTTCTGAAAAGGGTATGGTTTAAAACATGTAAAGACCTAAATGCTTATATAGACAAGATGGACTCCTATGATCTTGAGTCCAATGAAAAAGTTTGGGCGTGGCATCGAGATGGACATGGCCTCTTGACTAAAATGACCACAGTTCCTCGACGGAATGTTTGATTTGAGCAGGACCAACTTAGGGGCTGTTGGGGACCAAAGTTCTAACTGCTCGAGTTAGAAAAAGTCGATTGACAAAACAACATGTCCGCCAGAGCTTCAAAATAGTCCAAATTTAACTTAACCCAATCATCATTGAACAATGAACCTCTCCAAATTGTATTCAAATTCAAAAAAACTTTATTTATCCCAGGGGGCAATTGAGGGCACATAGCAGCAGCATTACAACGGACAGGGCCATGTCCAAACAAAAAACAAACAAAAACAAAAACACAGCAGTGCTACCTGGCAGACAATACACACAAGCACAGGTGTCTACAAATACACACACACATTTATATAAATATTTATAAAATATGCAAAGTGCATGTTTATAAATGGAGAACTGACTCTTAAAAGTGTAAAATGTGTCAAATATGACATAAATATAAAATGCAATCAGTATGTATAGTATGTATATCATACGATAGCAAGCGCTACAATAATTAACTGAAAATGCAACCACTCCAAATTGTATCTAGATTCGCCCATAGGGGGCACTATAACCATTAACTGAAAATGCATACTCTGGACAGACATATTTCCTGACCCCTTTTACCTACAGACACAGAGTTGTTTCTCCTCAAGTTGAGCAAATGAACCTGTAACAAAATGGACGCCCACCAATGTTAGGTGCCAAAAGGCGAGGTTAATCACCAAGCTTGGTGTACTAAAAGAGGCATAGGGGAAGGTTAACCAGGCTAAAGTTCATCAAAATAGGGCTATAGGGGGCGCTAAAGCAATCAATTGAAAACTTTAAAAACTAATGACTCCTCAGCCGGTCGTGGAAGTTTGTGCGCCCATCAGCAGATCCAAGCTGAGGCTATTCCAGCGTTGTCAATTGTATGCAAACAAAAAAAGGTCTTAATGGTCTTTGTCAGGGTCTTTATGGTCTGCGTCACAGTCTTAATGGTCTATTAAGACTGTGCCATCTGCGCCATCTTTTAAGATGGCACTCCCCTGTGTGTGAAATAGCATAGCTCTCCGAGTCAAGTTTTTCATAGTTTTCGTGTTATTGTTTTCTTTTCTTTCGTTGAATGTGTGGTACGTTAAGGCTAGTGGCAAGTATGAACGGGTGACACTGATACAGCTTGGTGAGATGAGTCACAAAGGCCATTTTAAAGCCAAACTGCTCGACAACGCAGGGCCAGGCTGCAGTCAGGGTTTGCCTGGCACCCCGACACCGACACGAGGCAGACGGGGCGACGCGGAACAAAGACTCCGATACCTCGTTAGTAAGGGAAGGCTAACCCTCCCGGCGATACTTCTCGCCAGTTTCCAGTCACTGGGAAATAAAATGGACGATCCTCTCAGTAGTAGGGATGTGAAAAAGTCAAATTTTTCATGGTCGAATAATCAGTAGGTGGTATGAACGAATAATCGAATATTCGATTGTTGGCGGGGGGGGGGGGGGGGGGGGGGTTGCGAAATAACGACGGTGGACCTGTTCGCATTGGGTGCTCCGATGCGAAATAACAACGGTGGACCTGTTCGTTATTAATTTATATATTTTGAAAATTGGAATGTAATAGTTATCAACCTTACTTGGTGCCCTACGCGCAGTGCGTGTGCGGGACTTCGACATTGTTAGCCTCACAACAGAATGGCCTACACTCTGTAAACGTAATTACACAATGCGCTGTTGAATGACGTCAGACGCTCTCCACACTCTTCCACACTTAATAATAATAATAAAAACTAATAGCAGGGCTGCCAACTTTTGGGTTTTCGCTGGCGTGAGATTCTGTAGAATCTTGTAATGCATACGTTATAGCAGGGTCCGCGGGACGGACGGACGCGGACGCGTGATTTTTGTTGTTTTTTTGAAAAAATGTTAACGGTCCAAATGTTAAAAATCGGTTTTGACCCTCGGGAACGAATAATCGAATAATCGAATATTCTGACACATCCCTACTCAGTAGGATGGCTACTCACAGGAAAAAACTTTTTCTTGTCAAAAAGTCCTGGAGCACCGACAACACGGTAATATCGCAGTTATGCACTAAAGACCTGGAATTTATTATACATAAAGTGCAGACCATTTTACCTACCTAGAGAACTGCAGTGTATTACACTGAGTACAGTGTATATCCCTCTCTCTGCTAACGAGGACAAAGCACTCAAAGTACTGCACGACATGATCTTAAGACATGAGAACTCATACCCAGATGCTGCTTTTATTATCACAGGGGATTTTAATCACTGTAACCTTCGAAAACGTATCCCTAAACTCCACCAGCTCATTAACTTCCCCAGCAGGGGTAACAACACATTGGATCACTGCCACAGTAACATCAAAAATGCTTATGCTGCTGTCTCCAAACCTCACTTTGGAAAGTCTGACCACGTAACAGTCTTGCTATGGCCCACTTACATCACAAAGCTGAAAGCAAACTAGGGCTTTGACTCCGAACTTCGTTATTCAAATATCAAAAAAAATATCAAAATTCGAACGAATATTAGGCAGCCCTTAATATTCGAACCTGTTATGGGCAGGCCAAGAGGGAGAGACGTCGGAGAACCCGACGCAGTCTATTCATAATATTGTAATGACCAAGGAAGAGATAGTAGTAGGCCTATTTTTTATTATTTATTTATTTTTATTTTTAAACATAAGAACACAAATATCTACAGACATGTACGAGAACAATAACAACAGACATTTGACAGAACACACCAAGGGATGGGGGAAGGGTGCAAGGATGAAACCTTAAGATACATAGACATTACTTTGAACAGAAATATGATATAGTGACTATTAATTCTCCAGCATAGAAGCTGCGCGCTCCATGCACATCAAGTCTTTATATCCCCCAAGCCATGTTTCCTTGCTAAAGCAATCCGTTTTGCGCTCCTTCCAATTAAGAAGGATGAGTCTTTTTGTGGCCAAACAGCCCAATGTCCAGCTCTGGACAGCAGCCCTCCCCACAACGAGTACAAAACCGAATTCCAAACAGATTTCCATTCAGACGCAGACAAAGAAATATTCAAATCATGCTCCCAGGCCAGCTGGACAGGAGAGTAGGCACTAGGGGCAGTCTTAGATAACAAAGCATAAATATTAGAGACCACCCCTGAGGATAGACTTGCTTGTTTTAGACGCTGGTCTACTTCCGGACATGAAGCAGGTGTGGCTCCGTCTTTACATTTCTTACTAATAACCGCTGCCAGTTGGCCATAGGTAAGAAATGATGAATGTAAAAGACCATATTGATTTTTAAGTTGTTGAAATTGAAGGGTATGGTCTTTGTATATCTGTCCAACTTACATTATACCCGCCTTCTGCCAGATATTATTCCTTAGGGTACGTTCTCCTGCAGAGAGGATAAGGTTACCCCAAATAGGGCAAGATGGTAGGGAGAGCCCCTCAATGCCTAGTCTCCTGTGCAGTTGCTTTACGATAGAGCACGAAAACTGAATTATAATGTTATTCAGTAAGGGTGGTGGTTTTGGGCAGTACCACATTGATGCCAGGGTTATGTTTCCATTTTCAGGCATGACAGATTGCTCAAACCATTGCCAACAACCTATCGGAAAGTCATTATTATTGGCCCACGATAAGGGGTACTTTGCATTAAAAGACAAATAATAATGAAATATATCCGGAACTCCCAAGCCTCCCATTGATCTCGGGATAATTAATTTGTTGTACCCAATTCTGGGCTTTTTATTATTCCAAAGGAACTGGGTAAAAAGTGATTTAATATCCTTAAACCATTTTGGTGGGAATTTAAAAGGAATAGAGGAGATGATATGAGAGAGCCTTGGGAGAACATTCATTTTCAACGTTTCTGCTCTACCCCATAGAGAAAGGGGAATGGCCGTCCATCTACTGATGTCCTCTTTAATGGACTGGAAAATGCCAGGGCCGTTAAGGCTGAAGATTTTTGTAATAGGAGAGACAATGTTAATTCCTAAATATTTCATTCCATTTGTTTTCCAGATAAAGGGGGTATCAATTAGATCATGCTTAAAAGTATTTGAGTTAAGTGGAATTGCCTCACTCTTGTTCCAATTTATCTTATACCCTGAAAAGCAACCAAATAAGTGAATTAAATTTAGAACTGCGTGTATGGAGGTAGTTGGCTTGCTCAGGGTGAAAAGAATATCGTCAGCATACATATTTCATTTAAAATCATGTCCATGAATATTTACTCCGTGTATGTCACCATTAGAGCGAATTGCACGTGCTAATGGTTCTAATGCCATAATGAAAAGTAAGGGACTGACCAGACAACCCTGCCTCACACCTCGTTGTAAGGAGAAAGGTTTTGAAATTAATCCATTAGTTCTGACAGAGGAGAACGGAGCACTGTACAACGCCTTTACCCAGCTAATAAGCTTGGGTCCAAAACCAAATTTTTTAAGCGTATACAGTAAATATTCCCATTCTATTTGGTCAAAGGCTTTCTCAGCATCTAAAGATGCTGCAATCACTGGCAAATTACTAGAACTTGCTTTTAATATAATATGAAATACCCTCCTCATGTTGTTCGAAGACTGGCGGCCTGGGATAAAGCCAACTTGGTCTAAATGCACTACAGATGGTACCACCTTCTCCAGACGGAGTGCTAGTATCTTGGCCAATATTTTATAATCACAGTTTAAAAGGCTTAAAGGGCGATGGTTACCCATCAAGGCAGGATCTTTGCCCGGTTTAGGCAACAATGAAATAATGGCCCGGCTCATAGAAGGGGGCATGCATTCAGATTCTAATATTTCATTAAATAACAGTAAATATGGTGAAAGCTGATCTATAAAACACTTATAAAACTCTATTCCCAGGCCGTCATCCCCTGGAGTTTTTCCTGAAGACGTCTTCATGATTGCGATCTTAATTTCGCTCTGCGTAACAGGTGCCTCCATATTAGCTCTATCCGCAGAACTGACCGTGGGGAGGTTAAATCCTCCAAAAAAACAATCTAGGGCTTCTTCATTACAGTTATTCTCTGTGCAATATAAATTTGAATAATAATTCTTAAAAGATTCATTTATTGTAGCTGCATCAGACTGTAGCATGCCATGCTCATCTCTTATAGCGGAAATTATCTGTCTGTTTTCTATTTGCTTCAGTCTGTTAGCTAGCATTTTCCCTGCTTTGTCTCCGGATTCAAAGTATGTTTTCCGCAAACGGAAAAGAGCAAATACGGTGTCCTCATGTGCAAGTTTCTGCAAATTCGCCCTAGCAGTAAGGAGTAAGTTCCTCAGATCCAAGATGGATGGATCTGGCATATGCAGCTCTTCTAGAGTCTTGAGTTCGAAGTTTAATTTTGATTTCATCTCTCTGCATTTTCTATTCTCTCCCGAAGAGAAACTAATTAACCAGCCCCTGCATGTCGCTTTAAAAGCCTCCCAGACAGTGGCGATACTTGATACAGAGTATAAATTTATCTAAAAAAAATCCTTAATTTTATCCTGAATGGGCAGTGTACAATTTTCATTTTTGAGTAGCATTGTATTAAGTCGCCACTGTTTGGATTTACACAGGTTGGTTGGGGGGAAAAATGTGACGGACACTGCAGCATGATCACTAACTAAAATACTATTCATTTTGATCTCAAGAACATTCTGGATCAGATTTGACGACATCATTATGTAATCTATCCTGGAATAGGAATTATGAGCCCCGGAATAGAAAGAGTACTCTCTAACATCTGGATGGACTAGGCGCCATATATCAGTTATACCAAGCTCAGATTGGAATTCCCTCAAGGCTGTTGATATGTTTTTATCTGAAGGGAGAGGTTGACTCGATCGATCCACTATAGGGTCACACACAGAATATAAATCGCCACCTATAATAAGAGGGCCTTCCATAGACCGTGCTATTGTTGGGCAGAGAGGCAAAGAATTTAGATTGTAAAATATTTGGTGCATACACATTTACTAATGTTACCTTTTCATTCTGTAGCCAGCCTGACACAATTATATATCTTCCCTCTTGATCAACATGTACACTAGAAGATTTAAAAGGCATGTTCTTAGAAATTAAGATACTGACTCCTCTGCTAGCTTTTCCTCCAGGGGAGGAAAATAACTGCCCCACCCAGTTCTGTCTTAACTTTTTAGCTTCAGTCACATTCAAATGAGTCTCCTGTAGCATAGCGATATCACAATTTAGGGATTTTAAGTACAGCAAAATCTTGTGTCTTTTAATTTTATTCTTGATGCCATTATATTGATATTCAGACTGATCAAAACTATTTTGTTCAATCGTGTATCAATCTAAAATAGGGCAGCAAACATATCAGACTCAAAACTGGTACATATGCGACTCCGAGGGGGATGTAGGCACAGGGCACGCACCGACCCCACTGGGGGATTAAACATAGAATAGTCAGGTGTCATCGTTGCATCAAGGGAGGGTAAGGGGAACATATAATCAACAATAAAAGACGGCACAAAATACAACACAAGCTTGTTCAAAACAAAACATAAACATAACATAAAGGCTGACATTGCGAGGGAGAGGAGTATTCGCCCTCATCGCCAGCGCGTGACGATTGTGAGGCTTCGTTCAGGCCGGCCCCAATTTCATAATATTTTTCTAATCTACACCTTCATTAGAGCCCCACCCCCCCCCCCCCAAAAAAAAAAAAGATACTGCCTTATAGTCATCGAGGAGAAAAATAAGAGTAAATAAAGGGGGGCCTTTTCACCATCCCTCAACATAATGTATATTAGCCTCAGGCCAGAAATATGATACAACATGCACACAAAACAGGATAGGCCCACGGCAGGCACAGTCAAAAACTCATTTGTTCACTCTTGGATGTAACTTTTAATAATAATTAGTAAATGAGAATAACTAAATAGACACCTTACAATAGTGTATTCAATCAAGTAAATAATGCCCTGTCTGGACCTAGTAGACATTATTTATATGATTATCCAGCACACTTTCCTTTTTCTTTCTTTAAAATTAGGCTTTGACATTATAACCAATACAACAATAATATTTGATTATGAGGTATAATTCTTTCTTTCTTTAAATTAGCTCTTCCAGAAAAGCAAAGGCCTTATAATCATTGAAAGAAAAATAAGAGTAAATAAAGGAGGGGGGGATTTCACCATCCCTTATATATTAGCCCCAGGCCAGAGAGTATGCAGTGTGATTCAACATGCAAACAAAACAGGATAGCACTTTTATTTTTCTTTCTTTAAATTAGCCCTTCTTAACTCTAACTGAGGCTTTGACATTATAACCAATACAATTAAGTAGGCCTATTGATTAGAAAGTGATTTATTAGAAACCTAATAAACCATTGGAACACGCAAGACCGGTAACCATAGCAACGCGGTAAACAAATCTTGCGAAGCCCAATCCAGGTCTTACTGAAGGCATTTAATGGTCAAAATATTATTAATAAATATTTGAATATTAATATTAATAAACAAACAAACTTCGAATATGATTTTTGGGCAAAAGTCAAAGCCCTAAAGCAAACCCAGTCACAGTCAGAACTTTGAAGATGTGGACTGACAGTGCACTGGCTGAACTGCAGAGCTGTTTTGAGGCCACTGACATGAATATTGACACTGCTATATACTGTAGACTGGTGCACCCTTGTAATTCCTCCCGGGCCATTCGTATGTTTCCTAATCAAAAGCCCTGGTTCAATGCAGATATACGCATGAAGATCAGGAGCCAGTGTGCAGCTTTCAAGTCAGGGGATACCGTAGAGTATAAGCAAGCTCGGTACGAGCTACAGATGTCCATCAGAGCGGCCAAAAGAACATACTCCCAAAAACATGAAAGCTGCTACAGGGACAACAACACAAGGAGTATGCGACAGAGAATGCAGTCCCTCTCCAACTACAGTAGTAACACAAACAGAGTCGAAGTTTGTGACTCCACCCGTCCAGACACACTGAACAGTTCTGTGGCAGATTCGACAGACAGAACAGCGATACCCCTATAAAGTCCCCCCACAACACAGAGGAGACCGCGCTACAAGTAACACACACACACACACACACACACACACACACACACACACACACACACAAGTCCTTCGGGCTCTGAAGAAGGTGAACCCCCACAAAGCTGCAGGCCCTGATGGGGTGGCTATGAAGGTATTATTGTAGCAAAAGTGTGCATTCGTAAACCCAAATGTGATCTGTGAAAAATGTCCTCACAAATAAAATGATATAGAACACTATGTTGATTTAGCATTTTAATGAGCGAGCACGTCCATCATTACAACTGCTCGAATCTGCTCCTGGGAGCCTCAGCCGTGTTTTTTTGCAGGTAGTTTTGCAACACGTCTATGTGGTACATGTGTAGCAAAAGTGGTTTGTATCTGTATGAGGCAGAGCAGAGCATCCGTGGGCAGGACAAAATTGCAGGAGTAACCAATGAAAGTCACCGACAGGGGGTGCATTTTTCAAACTACACTGGGACTATCCAAGCAGATCATTAAGATACATTGAAGGACACTTGCGGCATGTTAATGCAATAATTTGGGGGGAATTCAGTTGAACTAAGTAATTGGGTGTAAAGCAACAAAGTTGCGAGCAACCTATTGTTTCTGTATGAATTCCTATTATTGGCTGTCAAGCAACAAAGCTGTGAGACAACCAATTGTTTTTGTATGAGTTCCTATTATTGGGAGCAACGAAGTTGCGAGATAACCTGTTTTTGTATTAATTCCTATTATTATTATTATTATTATTATTCACAAACCAGATATCATTGGATTCCTTGAGCCGAGTTCAACACATATGACGTCATTTTGCGCCATGATGGATTTTCCACCATCTTGGTTTATGTCAAAAACCTTCAAAATGCCTCTCCTATCACAAATTTGGTCCAATCATCCCCAAACTTGGCAAACATGATCTTCAGGCCAGGCTTGATTCAAAACATCCAAATATTGTTCAAATTCAAAACCGTTTGCCCGCTACAGCCAATCAAATTTGACCGCAGTCGCCAAACAGGAAGCAAGCCAATATCTCAGCAGCCCTTTGACATATCATAACCAAACTTGCTACATAGACCCATGTCACCATCTTGGGGACATTTAATGAATTTGGTGACCTCTGACCTCTAGTGGGCGCTGTTTTTAATGTCGATGTGTTTTAACTCCTCTCTTCACATGAGTATATTTCAAACAAATTTTCAATGTCTCGTGATACTATAAGACGTCCCCATATAGATAGTAAATGATTTCTCACGGAAGCAAGTTCCGCAGGAGAGCCAAGCCCCATTTCTCACGGCCAGCCAATCAAATTCGACCGTGAAGCCTCCAAACAGGAAATACGCCAATATCTCAGCAGCCCTTTGACATATCATAACCATACTTGGTACATAGACCCATGACGTCACCTCTAGGCGGGGTCATTTTTCCATTTGGTCAACATTGACGCGTACTTGTATAATGCTGTACTTCTTTCCACCAGCTGTCGTTATTACCGATTACCGATACGGTCGTCATGTAGCCACCTAGCTGATTACGTCCTCCGATTACCAATACAGCCGTCATGGAGCCACCCAGCCGATTGCGTCCGTCCGGCAGAATTAGGTTACCGATTACCAAGACGGTCGTCATGCTCCCTTACCACTAGGTAGGGTCATTTTTCCATTTTGTCTACATTTACGTGTACTCGAATAATGCTGTACTTCATCCCACCTGCCGTCATTATTAACGATTACCGAGACGGTCATAATATATCCACCTAGCCGATTACCTCTGTCCGGCAGAATTAGTTTACAGATTACCGAGAATGTCATCATGTAGCCAACCAGCCGATAACGTCCGTCCGGCAGAGATAGTTTACCGATTACCGAGACAATCGTCATGTAGCCACCCAGCTGATTACATCCGTCCGGCAGAATTAGCTTATCGAGTCCCATTATGCTTGACACCCACATTGCTGCATGCAGCTATATTTTAATTTGTCATTATGTAAGATACCCAACTCCGTTGTATAGGATGCCCTCTTGTCTACTTTCAAGAGTCCAGAAAGTAAGGGTTTGCTTGGATGGTCCCAGTGTAGTTTGAAAAATGCACCCCCTGCTGGCGACTTTCATTGGTTAATGCTGCAATTTTGTGCCGCCGACAGACGCTCTGCTTCATAGATAGATAGATTTATTGTTGTCGTTGCACATGTTACAGAGCAACGAAATTCCCAGTTACATTCCGTCCAAGAAACATAAAAGACATTGTGGGGAGACAGGACGGAGAGACTGTCATGCGCTTGTTGAACAAGAAACCATGCGGCCCGCGTTAGATAAGAAAAAGTTTCAAAAAGCTAAACAAGAGGGTAACGAGGCGGAAAAATACGGATACAAATCACTTTTGCTACACTTGTACCCAGGGGCGGCCCCAGCACATTTGGCGCTCTAGGCGAGCTTCACTCCTGGCCCCCCCCCCCCCTCCGCAAAAAAAAAAATATATATATATATATATTATATATATTATATATATATATATATATATATATATATTTTTTTTTTTTTTTTTTTTTTTTTTTTAAAACGCAATTGGACAGTAGCAGACTGTACAACACTGCACATACCTGCACGTCATCTTCCCAATCGCCTGCTGATGGCTGGCAAACAACAATCTTAGAAGGTCTAAGTCACTTGTGGCACATATTTATTCACTTATTTTAAGCCAATCAATCTACATGAACAAAATTAGCCGAAAATGGAATAAAACGAAATTCACCAAACGGAAACTGATTTTTTTTTTTTTGAAACAGAAAATCATTGACCCTTTTCTTAACAGTTCTACAGTAAAGTACTACACCTTTATTTATTGCAAGAACAAAAGTGCAAAGTGCACACAAAACAAATGAACAACTTAGTTAACAAACAATAATAATAATAACAACAAACAATACAATAATATATGTAAATCTAAGGTCTATACAGAGAGAACACAATAGTAAATATATTGAGTGGATTAGAAATGACACAACATATTGTCACTTTTACAGTACATAATTTATCATCAGGAACATCTGTTGACACATTGCACTCACTTGAGGACGGTGGCGCAGTTGAGGTGCTTGGCTGTTCCTTCGTCAATTGAGGCAGCAGTTGGTGGTGTCATATATTTTAAAAGTGAACCTAAAAAATATATAACAAAAGTATGCATTATTAGTTATTGAGCATTTTGGTCTATTTGGACAGCCTGACATACTTTCTATATTCCTAGATGCATGCATAGCTCTTGATTAGTTAAATCATATCATATCTAATTAAACTGGCTAGCTCGCTGTTTTATAGGCAAAGAACAGGATTTAAAGATTTACCCTTTCTCCCTTTGCAACGTTTCTCTTCTTCTTTCCTTTCCTCTTCTTCTTAAATTGCGCCCCGGATGGCTTTTGCCTCTTCATTTTCTTGATTGATTCTTGAAAACACTCTGTTTTCGCATGTTCTGTTTTTCGTCAGAACATGCTGGTACTAGTCTATAAAGTACTAGCATGTTCTGTTTTTCGTCAGAACATGCTAGTACTAGTCTATAAAGTACTAGCATGTTCTGACGAAACCAAGGAGGTAGGTTCCCCTTCCGTTTTCGATTTTTGGCTCATTTTACCCTAATGTTAGATTTATTTTTTTTAATGTCAAAATATTGGTTGGAGATATAGAAGGGGCGCAAAAATATGCGCCAGGAGGGAAAAAATATGTATAATTGTGTGTTTTGTTTTGTTTTTTTTCGGGCGCATTATTTTTGCGCTCCTCAGAACCTACCGTCCGCCACGGTACATTCCAAAGCATTCACATTAGTTGCGCGATACGTCTCAAATGTAGGCCTATGTGGAACATTAATACAATAGTTGCTATTATTGTTGATACTATTATACTTCATAATACTTCTATTAAGGGCGGATCATACCAGGCTACGATAAACCCATCCTTTGGCATGAGACAAACCTAGAATCTAGTTCTACTTCAAAACAAAATCACATGGGCCCCAAGTCAATATGCTGCGACGGGCAAACTTAATAAACAAACGGCCTACCTTAAATCGATGTCTTGATCACAGGACGTCTTGCAATATTCCACTTTAATCCATACGGTTTAACACACCAACATTGCTAGTAGCAAGCATGTGCTAGTCCAGTCACGGCCCTGAAATGTTGACGCTACTCACTGATTATGCACTTATTCTGGTGATTCATATGACAGGAATGGTCGGTATGGTGACGGGTAGGCCTACCGCATTCGGCCATAGGTTTAAGTTGAAACTTATTTAATACAATTTTACGGAAAAATGGCATTATTTTCAAATATGTTGTTTGAGTTTGGACAAAAAAATCAGGGGTTGCTCTGGGGTTTTCTGAGTAATTGGCTTGGAGTTTGCTATAGCAACGGCAAGCAACCCGTTTAGCGCCGCCCCTGAACGCAGTACTAGTAGCAATGTTCTGACGAAACCAACGAAGAGGTAGCAGTGTTTCCCACAGGGGGGGGGGGGGGGGGGGCGGCGCGCAGCGCGGCGCGGCGCAGCGTGGCGGCGCAGGCGCCACCGCGCCTGCGCCTAATTGTGTTTTTTTTTCGGGCACATTATTTTGCGCTCCCCCTCTAGATGGCGCTCTAGGCGGCCGCCTAACCCGCCTGTAGGGAAGGCCGCCCCTGCTTGTACCACACGTGTTGCTAAAGTATCCGCAATAAAAACAACAGCTGAGACTCGTAGCAGCAGATTCGAGCAGTTGTATCGATGAACTTGTGCTCGCTCATTAAAATGCTCATTGAACATAGCGATCTAAATAATTTAATTTGTGAGGAAATATTTCACAGGTGTGCAATTTCTGATGCATTAGTTCAAATTTGGGTTTACGAACGCACAAATTTTGTGCATGTTCTCAGATTATGAAACACGGGTGTGTGAATGTGTTTTGCACGAACTGCGCTGCAATGATTGTAGCAAAAGGGTCACGTGCATGACCCTTAGGATTTGTGCACCTGTAACACAGACTTGTGAACTCGTAGACTCTATTTAGTGTTTACAATGGTATAAAAAAATATTTACGACATCAAATGTACTGTTACACATTTGTGACTTTAGAGTACACATGCAAAATAAATATTTACGACTTCAAATTTACTGCTACACATTTGTGACTTGTGACTTGTCATAGTTCCAGTCCCTAAGAAACCAAATACAACCACAATGAATGACTTCACGCCAGTGGCACTCACGTCGGTGGCCATGAAGTATCTGGAGAAACTGGTCCTACACTCCATCAACTCTGTGATTCCAGACACTGTAGACCCCCTACAGTTTGCTTACCGCACCAACAGATCAGTGGACGACACGGTGGCCTTGGCACTCCATTCCACACTGGAATATCTGGAGACTAAAAACACATAGGCACGCTCCTCTTTTTGGATTACAGCTCCGCATTTAATACAATTCGGCCAATGAAGCTGATTGGGAAGCTGGCAGACCTTGGAGTAGCGACACCCACCTGCAACTGGATCCTGGACTTCCTTATAGACAGACCACAGGTGGTGAGGATTGGTACAAAGCTTTCTGCTGAGCTCACAGTCAGCACAGGAACCCCCCAAGGCTGCTGCCTCACCCCAAAACTTTCCTCAATGTATACATATGACAGCGTCTCCCCCCAGGACAATAACAGCATCATTGTTAAATACGCAGACGACATGACCATTCTTGGCCTCATCAGAGGGAGGGATGAGTGCTCTTACAGGGAGCTAGTCCACAGAGTCAATCCCTATCTATGAGGAGGACAACAACTTAGTTTTAAACGTAGACAAACAGCCCCCCCTCTGCAGCCTTTCACCATCAAGGGGACGATGGTGGAGCGGTACAACTATAAGTTCCTTGGTCTTCACATTGAGGATAACCGGAGCTGGGCCCAAAACACTACCAAAACAGTGAAGAAGGCACAGCAGCGGCTGTACTTCATCAGGCTGCTGAAGAAGACTGGACTTAAAGGTCAGCCCCTAACCCAGGCCTACAGAGGACGCGTTGGAAGCATCCTCTCCAGTGGCATCACGGTGTGGTTCGGAAACACCATACTGCCTGGGAGGAAATTGCTTCAACGGGTCATACAGACTGCAGAGAGAATCACTGGCTCCAACCTACCCTCCATGGACAGGACACACTATACACACAGCGCTGCAAGGGGAAAGCCCAGAGCATCCTCAAGGACAAACATCACCCAGCTCATGCTCTGTTCAGATGGAAGAACTCTGGCTATAACCTGCGACATCACTGGCCAGAGAGCATCTCCACCCACAAGACCCGCTACCACAACAGCTTTTTCCTGCTGCTGTGAGACCTGTAGCACAGGACATTAAGATGGGAGGGAAGTACTTCACCCCACAGACTAATCAGACAGTTGACGACCTCATATTACAATATAAGTGTGCAATATTAACCTTAAACAGTGCAATTAGATATTGGGAAAATATGCGTCTCATCTTATTGTACATTGTTCCCCTTCATTATTTGATTGTTATTCTATTGTATTATATTTTGCTTTAAGACAGTAAATAGCTTTTGTACAGGGTATTTTAATTACTTGGCTGCTACTACCACTTATTCTTATACTACTATACTTTTTCTTGTTATAATGCGATCCTATTTATATATATATATATATATATATATATATATATATATATATATATATATATATATATATATATATATATATATATATATATATATATATATATATATATATATAATTAAATGTTTTTATTGAAGAAGCTGAGTACGGGAGATTTGCACAAGAATCTCAATGTACCTGTACTGTCTTTTACCTGTACAAATGGCAATAAACATTCTTTGTCCATCAGGGTCTTGTTGGTCTGCTTTAGGCTTGGCCCCCGTAAAATGCTGCTTGCAGCTTTAATTAGGGGGCCAAGCACAAAGTGCGAGACAACCTATTGTAATCGTTAGTGTTTTTTATTATTATTATTAGTCCTACAAAACCGTAGGAACCCTATTGTGATCGGTAGTATTATTATTATTTTTAATTTATATACAAAAACAATATGTCAAAAGTTATGAAAATTGGCAGGCTTATAGTACTCGTTAAATGAGTAAGGGATAACAAGGGATTCATCTTGAGGGATGGGCCAGAATTTAGGGCTTCTCAATTCAGGAAAGAAAATCATAAACATGATTATTTTGGTCAATATTAAAATCATGATATTCAAATGATTATTTTTTGAGTTTGAAAACATGATGTATTTATTCAGCATGTCTCTCTCAAAAACACTTTGTAACTGAGAATTTAGAAATTTTGCCTTAAAAAAGAAAACAAAATGGTCCAAAAGAAAATGTTCAAATCTAAAATAATGTAAAGATATGGATCCAGCTGTTCTGTATCCACTTTCTATAAAACATAAAAAAAATTCGATTTTAGAATTTCGAATATCAAATAGAATTTCGCACAGCCCTAGGTGGGGCTATAACAAGCCTTTATGGTGGCGCTATAACAAGCCTGTGAAGTGCAACATACTCAACAGGGTGCCATGTCCACTAGGAAAGTGCAATATGTATAAAACTTGTTATACATGCACCATTCGTCATAAAGAACAACTTTCAAAGTCTGACCAGTATGGTCAGATCATTCAGACTAAATGCAATGGCTACAACTTGACCAAACACCCACACTTTCTGATCTGCGGCCTCTCTCCATTGCAGACTGAGCCTTTAAAGCCCATAGTGCAGGTTAACCGGAAGCTTCGATTAATGGGTACATAAAGCACTCAAAATATGTATATCATTCATAAAATTTATCAAAAATAGTGTTAAAGTCAAGTTTTTGTCGTTTTTGGTAGTAACGGGTGTTTTCTAACGCCGTTCGGCGATGACGTCACGTTGGGGAGTCGTGGTGGAGGGAGCCTCAGCCTAGTACTAGAACTATGGCGTCTAACTGGGATGAGGAAGAGGTAGCAAGAACCACAAATGACATTTATGATGGCCCGCAGCCGTATAATTTCGAGCCTGTTAGACGTGAGAGGGCGAATGAGGAATTGCCGAGGACTGATGGCCATCAAAGCCTATTAAATTCATGGTCAGAGGAGAATGGGTGGAGAGTTGGTGAGGTGTCCTGGTGAGTTGCTAGCAACGAGCGCTTGAGCTAGTCTATACTGCAGTATAATGCAGTGCATACAATACTGACACGTGAACCCCCCCCCCCCCCAGATAATCCCCTACCATTAGTTTTCCGACGTTTTTGATGGTTGCCTACTAGCTCCAGTAACATTTTGCCAAGTGTTTATTTCTAAGCTTTTACCTATTCCTCCAGTGAAAGTGTTGTTGCGAACGTACCGGTAGCCGCCGCCGAGTAGGCTGGTCATGAATTCAGCGTGATTATTTTCGATTCTACTCCTCGTGATTGATTGTCATTGACACTGTCAGGGTACTGCGGTATCGCTGTGTTTGGCAGGTGTTTGTGTGGGTGGCGGTTGCCGTCCCATGGAAAACTGTGGTGGAGAGAGCTTGGTGCTGTAGGGAAGGTGAGTGCGTTTTGGTCGCTGGTCGAGGAGCTCAGCCCACGACCAGCAGATGTGACGTGCCTCACTCAGCATCCAGGATTTGAGGGATGCTGCCTGAATCCGTTTGTGCTGAAGATAGCATACACACATTTCAAGCAGGATCATGGTCCCCTTCAAGCCAGCAGAATGAAACGAGTATGTTAATTGTTTGTTTACTTTACCATTATTTTTATAGAGTCCTATGAACCAACTTAAACAGTTATAGGCAACTAGAGATGTGTTGCATAGATAAACATGCATGAAAAAAAGGAATAAAATTGTTTCCAACCTACTTATCCCCTAGGGCAATACCCGGTACACTGCGTACAGGCAGGCTATACGCTGGGCTTATGGAGTTCTTGGCCGGCATATAAGAAAGCCTCTACCCTCCTGTCTGGTTTCAGCCATCAGGCAACAAATTTCAGAGTGGTGAACCAGAACCTATCATGGCTTTCAATGGCCACGTTTGGATGATGAATGAATAAAAACTATATTGGCACGTTACAACATTGAATAAAATAATTTTTCAGTTCAAGAATTAAGTCATGCTTGTTCTGTTGTGATCGCTCAACTGCCCTTAAAATGTTATAAAATACACAGAACATGTGAATTCATATAAAAACAGTTTATTAGTTTATCCCAATTAATGGGGGTAGATTACTTAAAAAAAAGGGGCAGGTTGAAACGCTATGCTATCTCCCTGTCTATATATCTATCTATGCTGTCTATCTATCTATCTATGCTGTCTATCTATCTATCTAGGCTATCTATCTAATGTATCTCTATATTAATCTCTCACTTATCTATCTCTTATCTCGCTCTTACTAGTCTCTATTCTCAATGGGTCTCGATGGGCTTTGGGCTGTCGTCTCCCCAACGTGACGTCATGCAATGCATTCTGGGAGAAATTTAGAAGCTATCGCAAAACGCTCAAATATTACCTACATTTTCGTTTAAAACTCCGTTTTGTGATACCCAACAACATTAAATACAATGTATAACAGTTAAAATAATTATTACCAACAACCAAATTGCGCAAATTCGAAAAAAAAAAAACCTGCACTATGGACTTTAAGTAATTTTGCAAGCGTCCGTTTTCAAAGTAGGTTTTGAAACAGTATGTTTTAGAAACATGGTTGGTGAGTGTTAACTTCTGGTAAAGCAGTTTTTGAGGCATACCAATGTCATATTTCCATACCAACCAAGCTCACCATACTTCCACGAACTGAAGACTTCTATTTCTCAAATATACTCTAATCTGCCCTTTGCAGTGTACATGTCCATGTCATTTAGTGTAGTGTTATGGCGTCAGACTCATGACCAGTGTTGGGAACGTTACTTTAAATAAGTAATTAGTTATAGTTACTCACTACTTGTTCCAAAAAGAAACTGAATTAGTCACTTAATTACTTTATAATAATAGTAACCTTTTGCATTAATGTAAAAAGAAGTTGCTATATGTCAAAGAACTTGGATTTTTCTGAGCAGTTTTCACTTGTCCTTAATGTGTTAAATGGTTGAACTCCCAATTCAAGGCCCTGATAGACTTCCAACTGATTTTTTTTGCAGCCTTTTTGCAAAGGCGGTGGAACATCTGCTGAATACTTCAGAAAAGCCCAACTTTTCATTGGATTGCTCCGGTTTCGCCAATTCTGCTGCTTCATCGAATCAGTTCGGTGCGTGCGTGCGTGTCCAGGCTTGTGTGTAAAAACACTGGCTCAGATTAGCTACCATGAAACATGACTCTGCCATAGCCAAACATAATCGCTTATCTCATTGTTAATCCATCTGGTCTCCTCACTATCGGTTTGTTTGGAGCCAGGGTGGGTTCGGATTACGCAGTTTATTCAATCAATTCGTAGTAATGTATCGCATTAAACATACAGTAACGGTAACGGCGTTGTAACGACGGAAACAGTAATTAGTTAGATAACCCTGTTTCTGAAATAATAACAAAGTTACCTAACGCCGTTCTTCCAAACAGTGCTAATGACCCATGACCATGGGCTCGCTGGTTGTAGTCAGACCTCAACCAACCATTCATTGACGTAGTCAATGAATGGTATGGTAATAATGGTATGGTAATAATGTTTACCATAATGTACTGTAGGCTATTCATTTGTTCAAAAATGTGTAATTTAATGAAAATGTTAAACAACATCGTACAAGAGACTAGGATAAAAATTATAAAGAAGGGATTTACAAAACCAATACCAAATGTTTCAACTTTGATAACTGTATACCAAGTAGAATAGAGAGAAAAAGAGAGAGAGATCTATTGAGGTTAATTTGTCCTGAAAGTGGTGAGTTAGGTCCCCCCAATGACCGGTGATATTCTAGACATTATCCCGCTTATTACACAGATACTTGCCAAAACGAAATAGTAACTTCACATGGTGCGTCTTTTTACAATTTATTTGTCACCAGCATTCGTAGTGTTGATCAGCAGAGAAATAATCTGCCAACAACGCTGAGCAACCGAAGACGCTGAAGTTGGAAGTTGCGAAGGGCCCATGCAAGTGAACGGAGCGTTCCACAGCATTGAGAAGAGCCGTGTAATAATTAAATAAAATGAATTATTATTATTTAAAAAAAACTCTGAGCTTAAGGGTTCCTTTCCGTGTGTATGACAAGGTGACTTCATTAAGACTTCAACCATGCAGCAATTGACTGGCCATAATTGCCGTCATCTCCAGTCTTCCAAAATCCCTTAAACCCTTGGTGTTCCTCTTCTCACAAAAGAATGGAGACTTTACCATTGAATTTGTTGAATTGAGTTACTCCCTTTGTGAGGGCTGCGTCTGTCAATAAAATTGTTTATAAAATAGTGTATAAAACAACTTTCACTGCAGTTCTTGTGATTTAATGCAATGCTGAATTTAATACGCAACACAATATAGCCTTTGTAGTCATTAGACATTACCTTATTAAATAGCCATTAATCCTGGCAAAATTATGATTTTTTTTGCGTTTCTCTGCCTGTTTTGAAATATTTAATTACATCAGAGCTCTGAGTTCTGGTAACATATAGTTGGCAAGAGGCTGATTCACACAAAATTGTTGTCAACATGCCATCTTCTCTGAGGGGTCTTTCATAACTGGAAGAGGAAGCATGCTACAACAAGTACAGCATTCCAGACCACAGCTTTAGATTTACAGCCGTTCTCCCACATCATTCCACTACAGTACACTTCCAAGCCTTATTTAGATCCCAGGGGAAAAGCAGGTTAAAGTTTAACACATTCAAAAAATAATGTTGAGGGAATTGCTTGTAATTTCCCTCTCACATCAAAAGGTTTGGAGAATCTCTTATTTTAAGATAATGTAGGTACATAGATACACAAGCTGGACCTTACATAAAAAGGAATGTCATGTCATGCCACATTCTGTTAAGATATTTGACTACTCTGATGTGTTGATTTAAAGGTAGTATTTCCAAATTTGGGGGACATCTTCATCAAAAGCAATGATGGCCTTTCATTTAAAATATACATATTTTGAAAACATTTGGATTTGCATGCGCGCGTATACTGCACAAAACACAAATACACTCTACACAGAACAAGCTAGTAAACAGGCTAAATCAAGAACCTCTTTCTGAGCCCCTGGGGTCTCATTTATAAAACTATGCGTGGGATTGTTACTAAAAGTCTATGTATGCCCAAAAGCCAAGTTTTGCGTGCACCAAAAAATATTCAGGCTTCTAAAACCCTGCGTACGCACACCTCTAAGCAATCTTTGCTTTATAAATCACAGAATGCCTACAAGTGCGCGCAGCTGAATCAGCTTCACGTTCCGCCCTGTACACGCCCCTTTTTAACCATAAATGGTCAATGCAAACAACCTCATGAATGCGATCTGCATATAAAACAGACTGAGGTGGAGGCCCGAAAAGTAATTTTGTTCGGCGGTCACGGGATTGGAATCACCAAGTACAAAAGTGATCCCAATCCCGAAAGAAAGAAGTACTAAGACAAATGTTTAAAGATTTCCAATGTTGTGAAAATACTATTTGTAACCATGGGTTGCGGCTGTGATTCTTAGAAATTGCTTCCTGGAAACGATCTTTAGGCACTTGTCCTTTAATAAGTGATGCATGCATATTTTCTGCTTTGGTCTAAAGGCCTATATATATATATATAAATAAATAAATAAATAAATAAAAGAGAGAGAGAGAGAGAGAGAGAGAGAGAGAGAGAGAGAGAGAGAGAGAGAAGAGAGAGAGAGAGAGAGAGAGAGAGAGAGAGAGGAGAGAGAGAGAGAGAGAGAGAGAGAAGAGAGAGAGAGAGAGAGAGAGAGAGAGAAGAGAA
Source organism: Melanogrammus aeglefinus (assembly GCA_900291075.1). Classification (NCBI taxonomy): domain Eukaryota; kingdom Metazoa; phylum Chordata; class Actinopteri; order Gadiformes; family Gadidae; genus Melanogrammus; species Melanogrammus aeglefinus. The sequence goes on from OLKM01002576.1 coordinate 47,663, forward strand.
GAGAGAGAGAAGAGAGAGAGAGAGAGAGAGAGAGAGAGAGAGAGATATATAATATATATATATATATATATATAATATATATATATATATATATATATATATATATACTGGCCCGATCCACTCACCAGCCGACTGGCAGCAGAGGCCTTGCGATGTCAACCTTCCCAGATCCCATTCTAGTTGCCTAGCATGCTGACAGTCAACAACCACTGTCCTCTGGCTTCTCCCATTTACGCATGCCTGCAAACTAATTGCACACACACGTCCATTTACAGACTAGTATATTAAAAAATATATTTCTTTAGAGGTCAGCGTCTATTCATTGCAAGAAAATTCATGGCATAACCAATATTTCCAGATGACTCCATACATACATTTAGTTAATTTTATCAACCTCACTGACAGAAAATATAGTTGGAGAATTGAACAACGTTTCCGTTGCATAAGAAACTTACGGGAAGGTAATGATTGTTCCAGGTTTAAGTCAAACCCTCAGGCGTTACCAGGGAAACAAAGTTATGGCTTATGAAAAACGTTATATTTGAATGGGAAAAAATGTTAACGGTCCAAATGTTAAAAATCGATTTTGATCCTCGGGAACGAATGATCGAATATTCTGACCCATCTCTAATAGGTTATAGATTGTATATAATGAAGCCACATCATGGATAATGCTTTTCTCTGGGTTTCATGATACAGATGCTTTTTGTTAATTTGGTTCTTACTTAAAAAAAAAAGAGCAATGCATGATCAACAATCATTAAAAATATCAAACCCACCATCATTATTATCTAAGTTCTAAGTTCTTATCATTTCAGAGTTAACCCAAACATCAACCTAAATGACTTTAGAAGAGGAGGAAGAGGACGAAAAGAGCTCACCGCCTTGTTAGAAATTCAGACAAACTAAAACAAAGCAAGATAACGCTGAGAGACGCAATCGCTTTGCTCACCATCCAAGAGAGAGGACACGGGGGTGAAGAAGAGAGGGAAGGTGGGGGGGGGGGGGGTCATCCACCAGATGATTTTGGCTATGTATGAAGGAGGATGAAGGAGTGATCAGACGAAGGGGAGGGGGTGCTTTGTATGAACTGAATCCCCGGGGTTTCGGGGCCCGCATGAGGGAGCCCTCCTACCTGGATGTTGCTGTGGCGATGACGCAGTGGACTGCCGGGGGGACTTGGGAACCGGCTTGTCCCCGCCCTGACCCAGCGGTTTCACCCTGTGGGCCCCACGAATGGCCTCCTGCTCCCATGCCTTGTGCCCCGCTGGCGGGCTGGAGGACGAGGTAGACGAGGAGGATGATGACAAACCCTCGATGCGCTGCTTCATCTCTGACGACAGCAGGCGGCCCTTATGCATCCATTCCTGCATCTTGTTCACCGTGACACCATGGTGGTGACCCTGTCTAGCCAAGGTGCAGGTGGCGGCAGCCAGAGTCTGTGCACCCGTGGGATCCTTGGGGGCATCGGGCAGGGGGGTGTCTGCGTTGTTGTTGTCGGATGACGCTGTGAGGCTGGCGAAGGAGCCCCCGCTCGCGTTCAGCATCAGGCATGCATTGCCCACACCATCCTGAGGCTGCTCATTGCTGCTGGTGGCCTCTTGGTTAGCAGCCTGGTGGCCTCCTCTTCCCTCCTTCTGAACCTCTGGCCCTGTAGGCTCCACCACAGCCAAGTCCTCACACACATCAGGACTCACGCTGTCGGCTGCGCCCTCACACATGGCCACAGGCCCTCTTCTACAGTGGTGATAGCTGATAGCGCCGTCGCTAGCCGAGCGTGGTATGGGCGGTCCCGAGGAGCTAGTGATAGAGAGTAGGTTCCCCAGGCTGCTGCTGTCCAGCGGGCTGCTGCAGTCTAGGGGGCTGCTGCAGTCTAGGGGGCCACTGCCCCCGCACCAAGACCCAGGCATCCCGCTGACGGAGAGCAAGTTGGGGTTGGAGTCAGACAACCGCTGGGGGCTTTGGTCCCCCCCCGACGACCAGGAGTCGCTGTCCATATTCTTTACCGAGAGCCTGGAGCACAGGCTGTCCCTGGAGGGGCTGCTGCTAGAGGAGTACGTCTGCTGCTTCTTACCATCACTATGCTGCTGCTGCACGTCCAGGTTGATATCATGCATCGCATTGATGAGGAGGTAATAGGCCTCTTTCAGCTGGCTCCGGAGCCGGTCAGTCTCTTGGATGCTGATGTCCCTCACCCCCTGGCCTCTATCCTTCCTGCTCTGGACCATTTCATGGTTCTTCCCACGTTTCATCTCATTTGCACCATTTCTCACACTTTCGTAAAAGGGCAGTATTTCGTTATCGTAGTAGTCCTCGTCTTCACTGTCCAAAGAGTGGCGAATGGGGGACCCTTCTGTTGCGCACAGCGATGACATGTTTATTTCTGATTCCATAGGGAAATAGGTTGGGCTTTGAAGGTTGATCAACCTGATTTTGCCGGAGAACTCTGAGCTTTCATAGCTCTCAATGTTTCTGATTAAAATGGTCTCCTCGGTATTACTTCCTGTGAGGCAATAGCTTGGGTCACAAGTTGGATTTATGAGTGTGGTGCACGTTGCAGATTTTGTATTTATAGGTCGGTTATTATCATAATTAGAATCGACGTTATGTCGACGCTGGTTTACAGCCACAACACTCTCCGCCATGTGCTGCATTCCTAAACAACGATCGCTGCTTCCATATCTGTGAACTCTTGCTTCTTTGTCCAAACGTACGCCGTATGTATCGAGGTCAGAGACGCGGACGGCATCGACAACTTCTGTACTATTTGAGTCTAATCGTGTATGGGAGACGTGATGGTGGTGTTTTTCCCCAAAACCAATTGAATCGCCTACGCTGTACTTCCGCGGAAAGTGTTTTCCCGGTGTGTGCAGACCTGCGACGCGTTCCCCACTGGGCAGCCCCGGTTTGCCTAAAGAATATGGCTCCTGAAGGATCGTATCCTTACCATAGTCCCAAAACTGCACACCTTTTTGAAGTGGGTCCCCCAGAAGCTCATTATTAACCCGATATCTACAACTGCTGCTGATCTGCTCTCTCTCCTCGCTACTGGGGTTCATGCGACGACTAGAAACCTCGTAGCGGGGACCACTTGCCAAGACCACACGTTTCGACTCCCGGAACAGAAACCCCCCGACTTCTACTAACGCTCCATTGTCAAAATTCTCGTAGGTACTCATTCTTTCAGTCGCCGGTCCACAGTCCAGCTCTGTAATAAAGAATATCGAATCAGTCTCACTGTTTTTCTGTTGCAGAAGTACTATGTCTTTACCTTCCCCGTCCTTCTTTGCAGTAGCAGCCGAACAACCGTATCCACCACCGGCTGATGCTCCTTTCTTCAATTTCTTTCCCCGAAGTTTCGCAAGTATAGTCCTCCGCAGAGGATCAGCCATTCCTTTTCAGCCAGTAATTCCTACAGTTTTCAGCACACTAGTTGCAAAAGGGAAAGGGATAAGCTGCCTCTCGCTCGAACTCGCTAGGCTCGAACGGGATCTGCTCCATAGTCCGCTGTCACGCCTGTCGACTTGCGCTTTGGCTCTCCTCCCTCTCTACTCAACTGCACCACCACCGCTTCTCTTTGGCACACTCATATTACCCTCTCACTCACTTATACTCACAAACTACGTCCATACGCAACACGCGCTCTTTCATTTCTCTCTGCGACTCTAGCGCCTCTCTCGACCTGGCCATGCTTAAAGCTTAAAATATGTATAATAGGCCTATTTACAGGCGACACAGAACGTAACCCCCCACAGACCAAATAGACCCTTAGGGCGTGCCTGGTTGTTATAAAGGGATTCGTCATTCTTAAAGGTGATAGCCTACCATTTAAGGACTGAACTTTGGGAAGAAAATAATATCTTTAGTAATGTAAATAATAAATGGGTCTTCTGTAGACCTTTATAAAGGAGGTGCAAGCCGGGTTTGAAGGCCCTGTACGGATGATAAACACATTTACCGTTCAACAACGACGTCAATGAAACGGATTCGGCAGTGGGCCATTATCACTACCACCTTAGCTAGTGACTGTGAAGAGACACAGAGCGCAACCGTGAACAATTCTCTGTTTGTGCTCTGGTGGTTCCTTATTAAAAACTGGTCAGCTTGATTCAAATGAAAACAAGGCATCATTGTGAAAATTCGCAATCTAATATTAGATTATATTTAATCTTTTATTTCTTCTCTAAAGTTAGGATTTGGGTTACGATACACCACACAAGCTATTGGACTGACACTGCTATCTGAAGTGTACCTTGATCGATGCTCTCCTCTCTGACCCCCAACCCGTCCCCCAACCCCACAGCCTATGCTGGGAGACAGCCCAGACAAGTCTGAAAAATACTTCACTTGAACCTGCAAACATTTGTTTGCTGTTGTCTTTTTGGGAATGCATGAGGGGGAATAATAGTTGTTGAAAATCCCCATCGGTGGGTGTGGGGTGGGCACGGGCGGGCTCTCTTTCTCCCGCTCGCTCGCTCGCTCTCTCTTTCGCTCTCTCTCATAAACAAACTTTGGCTTTTACTTCAGATAAGGTCTACTCTCCAACCGTCCTGAAAAAGAACTAAAGGAGAGAGCGTCAGCTAGGTACAACGTCTCCCTACAGTGAGTGAGTGCACATCTTCTTCACCAAAACATGATTAGCATCTGCTGTTGCTGTGGAGGAGCTGACAGCTGGGGTCTGTCGCTGCCATTCACTTCTGTGTCTGACGACTAGACCTGTGTCTGGGCAGCTCTTTACAGGTCAAGGCCTGCAAGCTACACGCTCTCATCAGGGTTGAGCCCACTGCAGTGTCGTGTGTGTGTGTGTGTGTGTGTGTGTGTGTGTGTGTGTGTGTGTGTGTGTGTGTGTGTGTGTGTGTGTGTGTGTGTGTGTGTGTGTGTGTGTGTGTGTGTGTGTGTGACGTGTGTGTGTATGTGTGTGTGTGTGTGTGTGTGTGTGTGTGTGTGTGTGTGTGGTGTGTGTGTGTGTGTGTGTGTACGTGGGGGGGGGGGGGGGGGGGGGGGACTCTACGGGTGGTTTTTTGTCGCTCGGTCCACAACAAAAACAAGTACATCAACGTCCATTGACTGAATTGCAAATTATAGCACAGTGTTACATGGACATGGACACTATACTTTAATATTAAGTCCCCTTATTCATTAGACTTTCCATATAAGCTGCAAAATATTTCATTGTTTACTTAAACCTTAAGTACCTTATCACAGTCTTTTAGCGCAAATGTCAGCTTGTCTTGTTACAATTATGAGGAAAAGAAAACAACAAATATTTTAAGACGCAATCACTCAAGAGTCTCTTGGTTCTCTGGAATGCATTTTGAGTGAAAGGATTGAGAGACGTGTTTCAGAAACATAAAACTGCAATGTTTATGATTTGGTCATCTATTGTAATTGCAATGTCTATGTGACCAGTTTACTCAATGGCATACGATTCAATTGACACTGGATATAAAGAGAAATTAATTTTATGGCAAATAATTTACTGAAACGTTTGCAGATTTGCTTGGCAAATTGTCCAAAACAATGGGAGGAAAATGCTGAATCTTCCATTCTCTTTTTGCTTCTCAAACTGTTAAGTTGTCCTTTTTGGGCCCAACATCTGCTTGGTTTTCTCCCTCTTAAAGTCTGGTCACTCCAAGGGAGGTTGAGTGTGTGTGTGTGTGTGTGTGTGTGTGTGTGTGTGTGTGTGTGTGTGTGTGTGTGTGTGTGTGTGTGTGTGTGTGTGTGTGTGTGTGTGTGTGTGTGTGTGTGTGTGTGTGTGTGTGTGTGTGTGTGTGTGTGTGTGTGTGTGTGTGTGTGTGTGTGTGTGTGTGTGTGTGCTTAACTAAGGATAGAAGGCATTGCAGCTGTTGGGGCTCTCCTCCTGATGGCAACCATTGTTCTCTCCCTCTCACTTCCCCTGGCCCTCACTCCACCTCTCACCCTATCTCTCTCTCCCTAGCTTCTCTATCATTTTGTTTATGGGCCTTCCTTTTTTTCTCAATGCACCCAGCAGATATATATGCGTTCCTTTTGACACAATTCTTTCTCAGGGTATAAATTAGCCGAGAAGATGTGTGGCAGGCTTTTACTCAGAGCCTTTTACCTTACACTCCACGAATGAACAGTCCCCCTAGAGCCATTCCCTCTCATATTAATGGTGGCAGAGGGAGAGATGACAAACAAAACAGGGGTCCACCTTTTTGCATTTGGATGTGCCTCAAAGATAAGATGTGATACTATAAAAAAGTCTGAAATGTTGGCATCTTTGCAGCTTGTGAACAATGTATTTTGCTATGAATTGACAAAGCTGTTATTTAAGTACTGATTGCTGATTTCATAAAATTTCATGAAAATGTTTAATTCTTGTTTTATTGAATCTGTTCTCACCTTTTGTTTTATCTGCTGGCACGGGTCACTTTCTGTGAAACAGAAAAATTGGCTGCAGGCGATCATGAAAGTGTGCAGCAAGATTGCTAGCACTCAAATGAGCAACCTTAATGACCGATATAAGGTCAGGTCATTTAGGAAGGCCCGCTAGATCATGGCTGATACAACCCACCCCCTGTACTTTGAATTTTTCTAGCTGCCATCAGGGTGCAGAAACAAGCTGCCCCTTCGCCGTACGAACCAGTTGAAAAAATCATTTATGCCTGCTGCCATCAGTCAATGATCACATGTAACGAGTGTGTTCTGTTTTTTATTTGTTGTCTTATCCGTTATTTGTTTGCAGTTTCTTTTTTTTACTGCTGGCTGTGCATCAAATTGTCCCTCGGGGATAATAAAGATACCTTGTACCTTGTAGGCCTATTAACGTTGGTGGTAATACATTTTCTTAAAGGGTATTTTGAAGTCAAAAACCTGAATGCCGCGATGTAAACTGATCCAAGTTTGTGGGATATGAGTGGCAACTGGCTTAACATACAGTGGGGCAAAAAAGTATTTAGTCAGCCACCAATTGTGCAAGTTCTCCCACTTAAAAAGATGAGAGAGGCCTGTAATTTTCATCATAGGTATACCTCAGCTATGAGAGACAAAATGAAAAAAAAATCTAGAAAATCAGATTGTCTGATTTTTAAATTTATTTGCAAATTATGGTGGAAAATAAGTATTTGGTCAATAACAAAAAGATCATCTCAATACTTTTGTTACATGCCCTTTATTGGCAATGACAGAGGTCAAATGTTTTCTGTAAGTCTTTACAAGGTTTTCACACACTGCTGCTGGTATTTTGGCCCATTCCTCCATGCAGATCTCCTCTAGAGCAGTGATGTTTTTGGGCCTTTGCTGGGCAACACAGACTTTCAACTCCCTCCAAAGATTTTCTATGGGGTTGAGATCTGAAGACTGGCTAGGCCACTCCAGGACCTTGAAATGCTTCTTACGAAGCCACTCCTTCGCTGCCCGGGCGGTGTGTTTGGGGTCATTGTCATGCTGAAAGACCCAGCCACGTTTAATTTTCAGTGCCCTTGCTGATGGAAGGAGGCCCAAAGCATGATGTTTCCACCCCCATGCTTCACTGCAGGTATGGTGTTCTTTGGATGCAATTCAGAATTCTTTCTCCTCCAAACACGACAAGTGTGAGTTTTACAAAAAGTTTAAGTTCTATTTTGGTTTCATCTCTGGCCACATGACATTCTCCCAATCCTGTTCTGGATCATCCAAATGCTCTCTAGCAAACTTCAAACGGGCCCGGACATGCACTGGCTTTAGCAGGGGGACACTTCTGGCACTGCAGGATTTGAGTCCCTGGCGGCGTAGTGTGTTAGTGATGGTTAGCCTTGTTAACTTTGGTCCCAGCTCTCTGGAGTCGTATTCACTAGGTTCCCCTGTGTGGTTCTGGGATTTTGTTGACCACCGTTCTTGTGATCATTTTGACCCCACAGGGTGAGATCTTGCGTAGAGGCCCAGATCAGGGGAGATTATCAGTGGTTCTTGTTATGTCTTCCATTTCCTATAATTGCTCCCACAGTTGATTTCTTCACACCAACTGCTTACCTATTGCAGATTCAGACTTCCTAGCCTGGTGCAGGTTTACAATTGTGTTTCTGGTGTCCTTTGACAGCTCTTTGTTCTTGGCCATAGTGGAGTTTGGAGTGTGACTGTTTGAGGTTGTGGGCAGGTGTTTTTTATACTTTGATAAGGAGGTTCAAACAGGTGTCCATTAATACAGGTAACCAAGTGAGGACAGAGGAGGCCTCTTTGAAGAAGAAGTTACAGGTCTGTGACAGCCAGAAATCTTGCTGGTTTGTAGGTGACCAAATACTTAATTTTCCACCATAATTTGCAATATAAATCCTTAAAAAATCTCTGAACATGTGATTTTCTTCTGTTGTTTTTTTTAATTTTGTCTCTCATAGCAGAGGTTTACCTATGATGAAAATTACAGGCCTCTCTGGTGTTTTTAAGTGGGAGAACTTGCACAATTTTTATTATTCAATTTTATATATTTTTGAAATGTGTCCCTCCTCCTGACAGAGAATAAGAGCCTTATGACTCTAAGGCCCTGTTCACACCAACCCGGTATCACGAGAGCTCATGCGCACGAAACGCGTTAATCTATTGAATCCGTGTCCCCAGAGTACGATTGTTCGACCTTTTTTCGGTGAACTCATCACGAAATGTTAACCAATGCATTCTGAAATGCGCATCCTTTCACAACTATATTCTTGGTCATAACTATCAAACCAAACATCCTTTCACATTTCGCCGAGCGGACGATATATGAAAGTAAAATGCAAACATTTCTCGCTAAAAATGTTTACAGTAAACACTTTTAATGGACCGGTTAACTATGCTAAAGATATCATATTTATCCACCCGAAAATAAAAATGTATGTCCGCCATTTTTCACAGAAAAATATCCTAAAACCTACTTCCAATAGGAAAGATGCTCACAGGCGTCTATCCGTGAACGTAGGCCTAGTCACCGATAGACGCTTTTAAAGCTTTTTAATGGCGGGTTACGCCCATTAAAAGTGCAAACATTTTTAGCGAGGAAATGTGCATTTTACTTTTCATAATTCGTCGCTCGGCGATGTGAAAGGATGGTTTGCGTTTGATAGTTAGGACGAAGAATATGGTGTGAAGGGATATGCATTCAGAATGCCATTGGGTTACACATTATCGTGATGCGTTCCACGAAAAAAAGTTCGAACAATCGCTACTCTGCGGATCACGATTCAATAGATTGAACGCGTTTCGTGCGCAATGAGCACGGCGATCTCGTGGGCATTGACACCGAGATCTCGTGATACCGGGTTGACTAAAACACGGACTAAAACAAACAAGCGCTTCTGCTTCCGCTTTTTAATATTGCTCCAGTGGTAAACATATTAATTGTTGAAATTGTTATCAGCGACAGTAGTTCGTTTAAAGGTCCCATGGAGTGCTACTTTATGGATGCTTTAATATAGACTTAGTTGGCCCCAAACACAGTAATTTGGAAGACGTTCCCGAAATTCAAGCCGTGAGTGCAGAATTACAGCCAGTACGAGCCAGTCTCACATTGAGCTTTCCCCAAATGTGCCGTTTCGGTGTCTGTAGCTTTATGCAAATGAGGATGAGAGAGGCGGTTCAGGGAGGAGGGTGGGGGTGTGGCCCTGAGCAGCTTTGCCCAGCCCATGTACCATCGGCACTCTGCTTACAGTGGATGTATCGCAATGGCCGAGGTGCACACAGCCTATTAGTTTGTGTTTCTGTAAATTATTCATAGAACACCATGTAGTAGTGGAACTCTATATCTAACAATAATTATCATATTATACATAGATATCTATATGATATAATAGATATATTTTCACGACCAAAAGCTGTGTGAGCCACCAGACGATATTATGAATCTCGAACGACCGCGTCGGGTTCTACAACGTCTCTGGTTTTTCAATGTCCACATCAATCTGAAGTAGACTGAACCATGACATGGAGGAGAAAGGGATTGTTGCCCCGCGATTGTTGACATGGTTGTCTCCCGCCGGAGCCTCGAATGCCTCGGCAGCGGACAGCGCTTAGGCACAACCGCCTCCTGCAGATTCAAGATTCAAGATTCAAGATTCTTTATTTGTCACGTGCATCAAGTGGGTATACAGTGAAATGCAAAAGTGACAGTGCCACAGAGTAGTGCAACAACACCAGTGAAGTTTTAAATATAAATAAATATAAAAATTGAATACTAAAATATACAGTTTTTGACAGTTATAAACAGTTATAACAATATGAGCAGTAAACCAGTATGCATAATAAGTAAGCTATAAAAATAGCAGGTGCATGTATGTGTGTGAACAGTAGAGTGTAATATGTGTTAAGATGGAAAGTGCATTGTGTGAGTGACTTGAGGGGGGCACTGGTGGGGTCATTGTTGATTGATCCTGATGGCATGGGGGAAAGAAACTCAGCCTTAGCCTCTCTCTGTTTTTTGCCTGCATGACAGCGGAGGCGTTTTCCTGACCGCAGGCGGCTGAACAGTTTCCAGTTGTTGGGTTGGTGAGGGTGCCTTTCATACATCTATGTAGGCTCTGGTCCTACCACCTCCTGGTGTAACAGGTCATGGAGAGGAGCGAGGGTTGGAGCGTCCCATGTTTTTCTTCTGCAGGCGTTACCACCCTTTGCAGAGCCTTGCCTGTCCTGGTGCGGTGCTGTACCATACCAGACGGTATGTTGCCAAGCCAGGATGCTCTCTCCACAGCTCTAGAGTAGAAGGACTGAAGGATCCTCCGGGAGACTCTGAAACTTTCTCAGTTGCCTGAGATGGAAACAGGCGTTTGCCTTTGCCTTACCAACAGAGAACTGATGTGGGTAGTCCAGGTCAGTCCTCTGAGATGTGGACTCCCAGTATTTAAAAACTGCTCACCCTGTCCACAGCAGTCCCTCCGATGTCCAGCGGTGTGTAAGGCCCTTAGTTGTGCTCTCCCAAAGTCCACAATCAGCTCTTTTGTCTTGAGAGACAATTCAGGATGAGACTGTTCTCCTGACCACCAGAGTGACAGGTCTGCCACCTCGTCCAGGTAGCTTTCTCATTGTTATCTGAGATCAGGCCCCACCACGACGGTGTCGTCGCAAACTTGATGATAGAGTTTTCGCTGGACTAGCAACACAGTCGTGGGTGTACAGGGAGTAGAGGAGGGGAACTAAGGACACAGCCCTGGGTGGGACCCTGTGCTCAGTGTGAGTGAGGTAGAGGTGTGTCTACCCACCCTGAACCACCTTGTGGTCTGGCCGTCAGAAAGTCGGATCCAGGCACACAGGGAAATGTTGCATCAGTAGACCAATATCTTAACAGGCCAGTCTGGTGGGACTTATGGTATTGAACGCTTGAGCTATAGTCTATAAAACAGCATTCTCACATAGCCCCCTTCTGGCCTGTCAAGGTGGGAGAGAGTTGGTGTGGTAGGACCTGGGAAACTGCATCGTCTGTGGATCTGTTTGGTCTATATGCAACTGCAGTGGGTCCAGGGTTCGGAGGGAGGGAGGAGCAGATTTGTAATCCTTAATCAGCCTCTCGAAGCACTTTCATGACCACTGAGGTTAGAGCCACGGGTGCTGTAGTCATCAAGCAGGCTGGGGATCGGTGTGTTGGGCACAGGGACGATAGACAATCTTTTTTAAAACAGGTTGGAACTTATTGAATTGGCCAGTGAGAGGTCTAAATATGGTGGTCGAACACAGGAGCTAGCTGGTTACACAGGTTTCTTAAGTACTCTTCCGGGTATGCCAAAATCTGGGCCAGCAGCTTTCTGTATATTCACTTTTTCAGCAGAGCCCTCCCTCGTCGTGGTTCACGGTCGACTGGAGAGTGCCTTGCCTGCCCCAGCGTGTGGTGTGAACCCCGTCAGCCGCGTTAGCCAGCACTCTTGACGTTGTTCGTTGTTTGTCTAGCCGGCACGCTAGCGGTGTTGTTGTCCGCCTCAAACCGTGCATAAAAACAGTTCAGATCTTCGGCATAGGGAGGCATTCTGCACTATCCGGTTGAGGAGGGTGTGTGCCGGTAATCGTACTAGATCGTAGGTCCACGCCATGTGCCCCTGAGTGTCGGTTGCTCTCCATCTGCGGCCTGCATTCTTGGTCTGCGGTATCTCTCTTGGCGGACTTTCCACCGCCTCCGCGAGTGTTGTAGGCTCACTTTATATCCTTCCTGCTGCCGATGCCAGCCCGGAGTTTGTAAGCGGCGGTGGGCGAGCCCTCAGAGCGGCACGGGATGGAGCTAGTCGACCAGGGGTTGCTGGTTGGGGTAGATCTTTTACCGTTGTCGTTGGTACGATGTATCGGCTACTGTAGGATGAGATCCCAAGACGGTTTCCGTAACTCAGTGACATCGCCTGAAGCTCGACTTGAAACTATCCGGTCGACGTCACTCAGCGCGTCTTGTAGCGCTGCCTCTGACTTGGCTCGGACCACCGCTTTTCCCTCCCTCTATCACGCCACCTGTTGAGATTCTACTTGTTTTAAACAGGCATTAACAAATGGCGCACGTGATCTTGATTTCCAAGGGGGGGGAAACAGCTTTTGTACCATTTCTTAAACTGAGTATAACAATGGTCTAAAGTTTCTATGCTCCCTGTGGCGAACTTGACATGTTGACGAAAGTTTAGCATATTTTCTTTAAGATTAGGCGCCGATTTAAAATCCTGTTACTATGCATCGCCGCTCTGGGGGTTGCTCTGATTGCCGGCACAGCGTAATCATGTAGGGGTCAGATTGAGCGCTGCCTCCGTGTTGGGCTGTCGGATGGAATGTAGACCGTGGCTGCTTGACTGAATGACTTGAGCTGAACTTCCGGGGAAGTAGAATGGGGCGGCAATGAGTGGTCAAGATGTCAGCTTCAGACGAGCAGGACTGAGAAGCGCGAGGCGCTGGTCCTCGGGGAGCGGGACGGCGGGGCTCAAGCAGGAGACAATTCGCGGCCAACCATGGGCAGCTCATTCTTGGTTTGAAATGCTGCTGGGGCAGAGCCGCATTCGGAAGTGCATTTTCAGACATGTGCTGGGTACAATAGAGGATTGGCACTATTTTTTTTCTCTCTTTAGTGACCGGGAATGAAAGATTCTGAAAGGACAGCGTACCCATGAAGCTAATTACTAAGGAATTTGGAAATTACTCTGCGTTCATTTTGCATCAGTTAAATGTGCGGGTATTTGTGTGTGATGCAGACAGATGACTACAATCACGTACAAACCGGCATTCAAGAAAGCTGGAGGTTGTATGATATGTTGAATGATTACATTTAATATTTTTAATGCTTAAATTCTTCTATGTTAAAATCCCCAAAAATTCTTGACATTGTTAAACGAAAAGCCAGAGAGACTCCATCATTAAATGTTTTAGTTTAAATTCAGCTGTCTTCTCCGGGAAAAACACGACCGCATTGCATTGTGGTCTATGGGAGTAACATGTATGGAACAATCGTATGTACACTGAAAATTGGGGTTATTTTTAAAGTGCACTATATAGTGAATGTGAAATTAAACACCACTGAGCAATTTGAACAAATACAAAATGCCAACACCCTATATACGTGCACTATATCCGTGATAGGAAACGATAGGCCTACGTATGGCCTCACTTCAGAGCCATAGAGTGGCACAGGCCACTGATTTAGTGGCTTAACCGATATACACTTCTGGAAATCAAGAAAATTCAAGACATGGTCATTTTTGCGCCACTGGACTATTGGATTTTGCTTGTAATTCCGATTCAACTAACCCAATGGTCAGAGAGACGAAAGCAGCACAACCATCACTCTGCAGAAGCAGCTAGTGAGCAACAGTCAATTCTAGCAATTAGTTTCCAGGCACCTGTCTTCTGGATGAGGCAGGGAGCTGACCACAACAACCATGATGCTTTTAAGACTAAGCATACATAAAGTTCACAATATTAAGAATAATGAATGTTGCGATGAATGAAATATGTATTTTTTTATTTAAACAATGGGTTGAGACAAAGATTATGTGTGCGTGTTGTCTTACCAACTTGGAAAAAACAAGAACAACGTAAGGAACAGGGATGATATTTGATTTATAAGGTGTATTAATAAGAGAGAATACGGTGCAGGAAAGGAGACAAATTAAAAGCAATACAAGTAAAATTGGACCCTTGAAATAAAACCCTCCAGCAAATGCAGGATGTCCACTGGCCTAAATCTGCACGCTGCCAAAGGAGGGCATGCACCATGTAAAGCTGGACCCAGTGTTTGAGATAGACTGGAGTGTTTAGAAAACAAATTCCTTCCAACTGACATTCAGGACTAGAGGTTTGTGGTGGGAACCAAAACAATTTGGGAACAAGGACCTTAGAACAACAAAGCAAACATACAGGTAAGTCGAACAAGAACAGGCAAAGTAGAGCCAGGGGGTTATACAATAATACACATGTTAGTCATGTTGTGGAACAAGAAGAACAAGATGTGTTAAACAGGTGTAGCGTGTTTTCTAACTTGCTAAAACCAGGAGAATGTGAAGGGACAGGGAGAATAGTATTAAGTTTATTGAATAAACAAAGAATACTCACATACATCAGGCTGAGTTAAGGTGCCATGGCATTTGAAATCTTCACATTCATCGAGCTTTTTCGAACTAAATATCGAGTTCCCTAGCCTGCAATGGCTCCCCCGTTGGCTAAACTTGTGTCGTTGTACAAACAAGCACTAGGTGTTCTGTCCGGACTTTGAAAAACGGAGGCATCAAGCGTGCTGATTTGGAATGTGTTATGTCGTCACACGGTAAGTATAAGCTCCTCCATTTACTTGCCTGGCCCGCCAGAGACTTTGCCCGCCAATGAGACACGACCTGTGCGGTGCCACATTTGTGTGTGAGAGAATACACACCGGTAACGCCCAAGTGTTTCTTAGTCCGGTTTTCTTTTGACATCTCTTACATTTCCACAACGAGACTGTGGTGGGGTACTCTCAGCCATGGTGACGAAGGAATTGAGGGAAAGGAACTTTGGCTTTGACTCCCTGCAAGATACGTGAACTGCAACATGCCGCGGCGTTTGCCGCGATGGCACCACCGCCCGCGAGCACCAGTTCCCGTAGCGGGCACGCCGGCAAGCCAGGCATGGCGCAGCCGGACTTCTACTCGATTACTGGAGGTATGTAGAGGATCTCAGATGCCGTTTCGCTTGATACGTGTCGTTGGATTCGCTCCTTGTGTGCATGTCTACTTCGAGATTGATGTGCAAAGGTGGAAGAACCAGGACGTCGCAGAACCCGATTGAGTTGTTTTGTTGATTCATAAATATCGCCATGGAGGCGCACACAGCCTTTTTGGGCCATGATAGTATGTATTATATGATATAGAATATCTGATGTATTAGCTACACTTATTCACATAAAACATTGTACAGATAGAATAAACATTTCTTGAACGCACGTCATGAATATTTCTGCATCTAAATACAGCTTATAAGTGAGAATTCATGAGAAAATCTGGAACACAGATGTTGACATTGTTCAGAACCTGTACTAACATGTTACATTTTCTCCGTTACAGGTATTTAGCTATAGCAAGTCTTGTGGCTGTGCTGGGGCTCTCTTGGGGCGGAAGATACAGGGTTTTTATCCATCATGCGTTGTTCTTCGTATACACCAGGGAGTTTGCCTGACACCAATGGAAAGATACGTGGGCTTCAACCAGCCCCCCCTTGATTGAAATCTGGAGAACGC